>LUCH01008877.1:9418-20472 GCA_013368495.1 Paragonimus heterotremus | reverse complement strand
CAAAGTATAGTAAAATACTAATCTAACTACTTCTTAAGTAAGTGAGAATCTAATAACACTTTGAAGCGGTCTCTAGAAGAACAGCTAACAACCTCCAGTGGAAGGTTGTTCCAATGGTTGATGACTCTATAAGAGAAGAACTTTTGCCTAAGGAAGGTCTGGGGTCGAAGTAACACCCTTACAGCGCCTAACTGAAAAAGACCGCCCATTCACATGGTCTGATGAATGCAGTGCGTCGTTTAATACGCTGAAAGAGATGTTGACGACACCACTACTATTGGCCTTCTCGACTGTTCCCGATAAAGCGGGAAAATTCCTGCTAGATAGCGGTGTATCTATTGGGGCTGTTCTGTCTCAAGAAACACCCGAAACTGAAGTCGCTATTGCTTACGCCAGTCGGATTATATTATAGCATCACCTGTCGAGAGCCATAGCTCTGGCCTAAACTTACGGACGGCGCTTACCATGGATCAAGGCCATAGGATAGATGCTTAATGCGCCAAAAGGAACGGTGTGATCAACTTATCAGTGGCCCACTGTATCCAGCTGGCTGTCGTGTGTGGTTGCATCGTCCAAATGCACGTGTCTGTAGGCTGGCGAAGCTTCATTGTCAGTCGACAGAGCGTATGAAATGGGTTTTGGGCGCACACTGATAGTCTACGCCATTTGATGTCCCCAATCCACATCGTCAACTGTGTTGTGCATTGTTATCAACTCAAACCGGCTTCTTCCACTAGCTATTGTGGATCCTGTGACATAATTGTGCTTCTTGGATATGTTCCAATCGTCGAACATACAGTGGCAATCCCATCGGAAGGTAGATCATCCAGTGCACTTCCGAATGAGTGCATTTAGGACATTAACCCTGTAGATGTGGAGTAGTGTAATGAAAAGGAAAATGTGCCGGGGGTTTTGGAGTGTGCGGTATGTATTTTTATCCCTGTTTCCTACTTTTACATATGGCGACACCCTCAACTGCAGATGAACGTTTGATGGGAACATCCTTGACGTTATGAACGCGCCCTTTTGTTTTGATCCGATGGTTGTACATACATTTATTTCGTGATTCATGCTGCAGTACAGGCGCTCGTCATCGGTCGCATCGTTCTAATGTTTCGTGGGTTGAGTGTATTGCATGTGGTGTGCTAATTCTCCCTCCATTTCGGTCACTCATCGTTGTACTTCGTCCGTCGCAGCTACTGAATGTCTTTGCCAGAAACCGTCAATCTTCGATTGGAGAAGTATTACATTGTGTAAGCTGTATACACGTCTTACTGAGCCTTTGACTCATACTTGTATATGTTGTCTCCTTTCACAGGATTATTGTTGAAACCTTTACTTCGGAAGTCTGCTATCCCTAGGTGTCTCCACCTTACACAGAGTTGGTTTACGAGTATAACGAGTAATCGCAGCCGGAACGTTCGGCTTGCCTGTTGCATGAGTCCAACTTTGGTTCTTTCCTTACTCCGAAGACTTTGAAAATTACGAATCAACTGCTTCATATCCGCTTAACTGCCCCAGACGTATATCTGAACTTGCGCTCATTCACCAGTGATTGTGAAAAGGTCTGACTGTGGATCTTGTATAATGTTTGTCCGCCCGAAGACCATGCTATACAGTGCCTGCTCTGCGACACATGGTTCCTTGTGTCTGCCGAGGTTCACAATTTTGACAGCAACAGAGCTGGACTTGTTTGTCTCTGTCTTAGGACCGTTAGATACTGCTAATTCTGTGGCTTGCACCTTACCCCCTTTAATGAATGCAACATCCATAGGTCCACTGGCTGTAGACAGTGAGGTATTTAACGCAAATGCTAATGACACAGTATCATGCACGTCAGTTGCTTCTGGAGCAAGTCAAAGTGGGTTGCCTCGAATACTCCGAAAACACTCAGACCCATTACCGCTGACAACTTGCCAACAGCATGCAGGGAGACGACGAAATTCTGAGGTCTTCCGCTCAGTTTTACTTTAAAAGTCTTACCGTTCGGGAAAGCCGCGTCAAAGATGGCTTAAGGTCATCGGAGTTTTCTAGGAGTATTAACATCGCTGCTCCCAAAAAGTTGAATTTCTCTGCTTGAGAGTATTCTTTAGTTGTTCAGAACCTTCCAGAATGTACCCTCAACTGCTTAGAGTTCCGCAACCCGCATGATTGAGAGCTTTGGAAGAACCTTTCTACCAGATTGGGCATAGATTCGTGTGTCTCAAACTCTATCACGAGGTTAGCCAATGAACATGCTTACGAACTCCGGTTAACAATGATCGTGCTTTCGACATCCAGCTTGATGAAGACATTCTAGCGGCCTTATAAACTGTCGGACGACTCTGGGACTAGATGCATCCGGATATACCATGAACTAAAGGATAGAGGCGAGAGCCCGTTAACAAGGAATCCGGGACTACTGTTCGATCTTTAGGTGTGTACCGATTCCCTTAACAGTGATCCAGAACACGACACGGGGTCAGTGGTGATTCCTGCCAGGCTGCAGTTGAACTTACTAACGTCCAAGTGCAACGTGTTCACCGCATCGTGCGCCCCCCAGCCCGGGCCGGGCGAAACGTGACCATGACCCCTCAAAATTACTTCCACTTCGTGAGAGATGGCATCGCACATATTGGAGTGGTTCCCCCATCGACGTCGCGTTACCCCTGGCGGGATTTCATCACACCGCGATCATTCCAAAGACGAACAGGATTTATTAAGAGCTGGTCGCCGCACGTGCACCAGTCACTCTGTGGTGCCTGTCGAGAATATGACTCTATAAAACCCACCACCGCCGGCTCCCGTGGAGTCGGCGACCCCAACCGTCGTTCCATTGTGAGTGCACTACTCTAACAATCCCAGGATAATACTCAATTGTTTACCATTGATCCTGTAAAGTGGGTGTACACACATGCGCTTAGTTTAGTAAATAAATCACCGCAACATCGTAAACTGTTCTTCTGCATAGCCCCGGATCGTTGCTCTAACGCAGTCGTAGCTCAGCACTTTCTATATAGATTGTGAGGTCTCCGCGCTGATAGAACTGAAGGTAGAGGAGGAGGATTTACCCTCCTTGTCCACATCTCCCTCCAGGCATTCCCTTGTAACAATCCAGTACTTGCCGTGATTCGGGAAACCCTTTGATGCTTGATTTACCTAAGTGGTTCCGATCGTTGGCTAGTAGGAGTGCTCTGTCGTTCTCCATCAACCGACATTTCAACAGATGAACTCTTGTTATCTGAGTTGAAAATTTTACTCACCTCAGGATTCTCCCACATCCTCTTAATAGATGATTCCGACTTACCTGAAATTAAATCTCTAACTTTCTCATATGTAAGCACCGCAGATTCTGTCTGCATGTTTTCTTTACACAGTCGAGGCATTGAGCTTCATTGAACACATCCCTGGTTTTACTCGGTGGAGTACTGGCTATAACCCATCGCAGCTGGAGTACATATTCACTAACGAAGAGTTGATAGTTGGTAGCCTTGCAGTCACCGCAACACTCGGACTATGAATGTCCTTTCTAAACTTGTGTGATTTGTCATGGAGTATATTCCGTGTGACATCCAACAGCCTTAGAAATCACGCCGATATTCAAGGTTTATTTAAACCACGAGTCACTGTGCCGCATGATATGGTAACTGATTCATGAATGATCTGTATGGTTTGGGTCCAACAGCTATTAGGATCTCCGGGGTGAGAACTGCCCGTGGCTACTTCCTGTGCTAATTTGGTACTTGTGCTTCACCGACGGTGTAACCGATTTCCCAACGGTCAGTCGTTGCTGTCGGTGGGGTCGTTGCTAAACAAAAGTATGAACAAACCGACGACGTGCTAACGCATGATCTTAATCCAAGTGTGTGTTCTACTAAGAATGGCAGTCCTGAATGTAGTCCCGCCACCTATAACTAACAGCCATGTGGTCTGTCTGAGACTAGGCCTAATTCGGAGAAGGAGGGTGCAAAGTATAACAGTGACTCACGCGATGCTTAAAACCTGTATTAGCTAAACCTAGCTTATGCTCAGCGCACAGCTGTAACATCTGCCCGCCATTATCCGAGCGACGTGATGGTATCCCAGACCTGAAACCTAAACACAGCTCGGCCTCACTAAGGCCGTGATTACGTATTGTGTGGAACCGCTTAAGCCCCATCTCGGCTGGATTGCGTTCTTACCAAGGATTACTTGATGGTCGGCGACCTCCAAGTAACGACCCTCACTAAACTAAGTGGTCTAGCTACAGTCACCATTAACTGTGTTCGTAGTGCTGAAATCGCCTGTCCAGTAAGCACTCATCACAAACTTCAGGCAATTGAATGCAGTTCGTATTAGATCGTATTTTCCCTCCCTGGTTTCAGAAAGCCCTGACCACTATCGCAGTGCTGATGGTTTGTAACTAGGTTTATGATGCCCAACAACCTAGCTGTTAACGTTGACACACCTCTGTCTTCGGCCAAACCCAGCCAACTTTGCTGCTGCACAACCGAATTTATTTATAGTAGACGGAAGGCTTGAATGGCCTTGTGATTAGTTGAGACTAAATCTTGTCAACAGCCTCACGCTCGCACTCGAAATTGATGCACGACTCTCACTCGATAAGACTGCTTCTTGTATCGGCAACAGCTTATTGGTCGACTTGTCTCCAATACACTTGCGGGACAAAAACGGGTGTTTCTCAGCTGATGGGTCCGTCAGGATTTACCGGAATCGACGTTGAATCTGCTAATGTACTGGCGGACTATTACGATAACACCTCCGTGACAGTTTTTATATCGCCAAGCACCGTCCCAACCGTCATTCTTCTTGATGGCATACACAGTAGACACGTCTCCGCTGGTTTTACTAGTCAAGGTGAGAAATCTCATCTAGACCGATTGAAATTTACCCTCTCACTTTGTTTAAAGTCGTCGAACCGCTTGCTAGGCCTCCGAGCGTACTGTTCACTAATTCGATCGAACAGGGTCACGTTTCCTTGAGCTAGGAAATGACTAACCCACATCATATATTCAACGGTGGTTGCCGTAATCTTTCTGTCAATTACAGATCGATCACTTCTTACTAGCTCATCCAAGGTACTTGAAACGCTTGTATGTGATACTCTTTTTAATTATTCCCTCGCCGAAAACCTTCTAGTGCCCGGTGTGGATTTCGTGGGGCGGAAGGCACTCGTGTGCAAAAAAAACCTGTCGTTGGCCACTGACCTTTGAACACGGTGTATAAGAGCCGAAACAGGAAGCGTAAATGGATTAACAATTCAAAGGTTAAGTAAAAACAAGTTGTTATAACATTCCACCTCGCCAAGAAATGTGAGTAGATAGTAAACGGTGGGTCACGGGGAGATGATAGAGCATGTGTGTGCTGATCGCAGATACAATGTTCAGTAGCGAGTATCAATATGTACCAGGTTTTTGCGTCTTTGTTTCTCAAGCTGTATGGATAAACACTGTTGTTTAATGTTTCTGGATTACACAAATGGTCAGAAGTGACCAGAAGATAATGCATCGGCGTTTTTCGTGTTAACTGAGCGAGTACCTTCATACTTTTCTGTGATAGTGACGTTATTAGAAGGTACGGATATGGCCTCTTCGGTTGAAATAGTTGATAATCTCTGCAGGAGCGTCCAGGCATGATTTCTTTTTGGGTCAGTTGGCAAACGGAAACCGTTTCCCTCCTATCCTTATGAAAGCGGATGTACGCATACTGTGTGTTGCATTGAAGCAATTTCACCTCTTCAACAAATGGATCATAATTAGAATGTACGATATTTCCTCTCAACAACGCCGGCCCAGGCTTGATTAGCCACGTCGGAAGGGTTATTCCAGAAGTCGACTTTTGGCTATAGAACGGTCTTTCATATAGTGTGGCATTAGTTGCAGTGTACAAAAGTGATCTGACGTAATGTGTTGCATCAAGAGGAAAGAATTCACACTAATCGATTGCCACTTTGCGGGATCTTTGGGTGAGGAACACGGTTTTCGAAAGCATTCTTTTCAAACTGTCTATTTGACCCTTATCCTGGGGATTGTACGACGTTCTATCTGTCGGGGCTTTATTTTGTGAAGAAACTGTTGAACGCTGCTCGTAGTGAACAGCGATCCACGGTCAGAATGAATGTATGCTGAAATATCAAACAGTGGAAACAACTGACGGAAATGTTTTATATTAATTTCTTCAACCTTGTCGAAGCACACGAAAGCAAATGAAAGGCGAGAATATTCATCGATAATTATCGATATGCAACGGTTGTGGGTCGCCGATGAGAGACAACCTTAAAATCAATTGAAAATCCTGTAAGTGGTTGAATGGCTTCTATGAGTTCGCGTTGGGCTTCGGGGATAAAACGATGTTTTGCTTTCACAGCACACTGAACATCTGGCTGCGACGCTTCACACTTCTGCAGAAAACGAGGAGTGTTTAACGCACACAAAGTGCATGAGCCGGGATGACAAAGCCATTCGCCTATTTCCTTCAAGTCAGTGTTTGACAGTAGCGCCCCGCAACAGCCGTGAGGGAGTCTATCTACCGCTCAATTTTCTACGCCAGATCGGTGCAAAAACTCGAACTTGAGTGATACCAGTTCCAACTACCACGCCTCCAAATCTTTCACTTCTGACCTCCCCTCTATGTGTTGATTGCCGTAGACTAGGACGACAGGGCTTAGGTCTTTGGCGAGTTTAAAGAAGTTGTGGAGAAAATTCTCCCATTTACCTGCGAACTCCACAACACCGTACACTTATTTTTCACTGGCAGAATGTTTCTATTCACCTGACTACAAACTACACGAAACTAAATTGACCATTAGACCATTTTGATTCAAAGTGGCTGCAACATCTGTTTCGACGACCAAGGGGGGTCATACTGATTAGTGGAGATAGTGGCTTTGGACAGTTCGTCCTTTAGAGTCTCAAAAAGCCGACTACATTGGGCAGAAACAATATGGCATTGTGTACGGGTTTGTGGATTTTATCGAAGTGCGATATTTACCTGGAACTACTGAATTATCCCACCACTCCTTGTGGCTTCTGGTTAAGTTAGAGCTAATTCGCACAGACATCTTAGCAGAGTGGATCCGGCTTGACGCTGTTTTTGAACACCTCATTACTCAGAAGTTGGTTTTGCTTGATAGCGATGGTGCTTTTAGGTTCATTGGAAGTCAATCTGCTTTTCTCGATTACGTGGGATAATGTTTGACTGAGTTTCTTCCACATACGGAACTACTGTGAACACAAACAAAGCTATTTTCACGTCGCTAGTGCGGTATTATATCACCAGTGATCCATTGAAAGTATGCGACCTCGTTTGTCACATCACCTGTAATCCGACGAAGCTAGTAAAAACGTCCACAGACCTTAAAGGCTTTAAGGGGCTTTTTTTTCTCGAATTGGAACTTGATAATAAGCACTCTCGAGGCCTAGATACTGTGTGTCGTGGGTGGCGATGCGTTTGATCACCTCGTCGATTTTATGGAAGACAGGCGTCTTAGGTTATTTATTTGTTGATCGTTTTGGTTATACTCAACGGCCATTCTTCTTTTATGCCCAGCGTTGGTAACGAAGACTTGAGATCTCCAAAAAGTAGTGGAGGGTTCGACAAATATTTCAGCAAGCAGGTGGTGAACTTCATTACATTTAAATTCGTCGTCGAATATAGTGTGTCTTATGAATTTCATCACCACTGGCTTGCAGTCTCGCATGAGATTTTAACAAAAACAAAGAGGCCCAGTGAGAACGGAGACTAATGAACGGGGCGAAAATGGTGGTTTTGTCCTACCGAATGGAATTTTAGCATTTTCGTGAAGTCGCAACTGAGAGGACTGTCCGCACACACATGTAAAACTGCCAGTCTGACTCTCTCATACATAGCATCTTCGTACCCGACTGATACCAGGTCATGACTTCGCGTGCCACTTAGCAAATCAGTAGAAGCCATTGTTCTTACTTCGAGATCTGTAGATTTTCCACTGGTTTTGTAGCACTACAGAAGACTCTACACAACTTTCAAAACAACCATTGTCTGTCAAAGCCTGTAAGTGAGTTCCGTTGATTTCGCGGTCATCTACAGCATTTGAAACAGTTTAAGGCAGCTGCTGAAGTGATAGTCAGAATGGACGGGCAGGTGATTGAGGAACAGGAATGTCAGGCGAGTCTTTCGAAAGTGCCTCCTTTGCATAACACACTTCGAACCAGTGTTTGTCGTACCCACGGAGGAAGCATTTACCAGCCGGTGAAATGGAAACTGTCACACCAGGCATTTTAGCAGGGTTGGAGTAACCTTACGAGACCTCATTTGTAGCTTTATAGGGGTTAATCGTGGCAAACTGATATAATGAAAACTTCTTCTGCCAGTTCAAGCGGTCTAAGCTGGTCAAAAGTAGCCTAACACTTAAATGTTTTCTTTTCTCGTAGTCTCTCTCGAATCTGGCTAGACATTAGACTAGTTATAAAGGCATCTCTAGCGGTGTCATCTCAATTCTATTTGACCGGAGTACTTCGCATGCGACCTTAGCCTTTGAGCAAACTGTTGTAGAATTTGTCGACCTTCTTATCTACAAGATCTTTACAGATGGCGAGCGAATATTTCGTTCTTAAGCTTCACACAGAAGTCTTGTGATATGGAATTTGTTTCGTCATACCTGCCGCATTTGGATATATATTCGTAAATTCAGAACTGGGCATGGTTTTCCAGGGTGTTGTTTTGTTGAGTTTAAGACTGTCGGTTGATAGTAAGTTAGTGAACGTGCATAACGAGTGTTTCCATCGTTTAAGAACGTTAATTGCGCTTGGGTAGGCGTCAAACCTCTGGGTTTCACTTCATCACGTAACCATTAGATAAATAATTCATCATTGATTAAGCTTAACTGTGGAAGACAGCGATTTTGCGTCGAAGGTGGAAGAGTGGTAGCTCCGTGCGATAGACTTTATTCATCTAACAGTTGGCATGCGGGAACTGAACTAGAAAGCGTAAATGGGTTAAAAACTCAAAGATGAAACAAATACGGCGAAATATTATAACAGGTTCTTTGTCAAGTTTCATTCCGCATTCTTTAGTCTTCTCTACAATAACTTCGATTGAACTCATCCTGAGGATTGCATTGCGATTTGGATTCTGCATCTCCGGAAGAATGAGACCCTACTCGAGTTTGTTCAACGAAGGAGTGTAAAGGCCATCCTGAAAATACACACGAAGTCCTGTGAAGAAAAACTTGGAATGTACCCGTTCGAGTTCCAAAAACGGCGTGGTGATTTTTTGCTTGGTTTTGTAGTCCTCTAGTCCCTCAACCATCCATACAAAACCCTGTTTAGCTTTTGTACAAATATTGCTTGGAAGTATCCTTATCTCAAACAGTACCTTACACACGATCGATTAAAATGTATTAGCACACCTTCTTCCTCGTCGCGCGTTTGTAAAGCCTAGAACTCTCCTCTTGATAGTATTGTCTCTGCAGACTCTCTATCTGCTATTAAAGTTCGTTTGGATCGTTATATTGTTTGGATATTGCACTTATTCTGGATTTCGGGTTTATCGTCTCCGGCCCCGTAATTCACTGCCATGAGATACGAAACACTCAGTAGCTCCGATTTCTATTTCCGTCACCAACCCATTGAACGACAATGTTGATTTTTCTCCAGTTATATGACTGTCTCGTATTGTGTAACTTGTATTGTACTGTATGATTTGAACATCACTTACAATTAACCGTAGCTGTCGCACTCCCATCGATTTCTCAGTCAGCCAGTTTCGAAAAGCAGCACTATGCTCTAGTTCCCCTCTAGGTTAGAGCTCGTCAATAGTGCATACCCTTGCCACGGTCGGAACTAGCATTCCACGCTTTCATGGGCAACTGTGGTCACCACTGCATCACCAACCTCACATTGAGCACGATTGAATTATCGTGTGTGAAGGCTCAGCCACATACGTGTGTGAGTAGTGCTCACATTGCCTGGTCACTTCGAGAGGGGACACAGCAACTCTCCTGTTAACTCCAGTCATCCAAATGTAGCCGGAGTCTTAGTGCCGACCATAGCAAGAATATGCACGACTGACCGGCTGTAACAAGAACAAAACCTGAGTAGAGTGATTTTCAAAATGGACTAACTGAAGTATCTATGGGAATGCAGTAGCTGCGCCCAAGTGTTAGCGATATCCCATTTGTATAAAACCAGAATCCGCTCCTACTCACCAGTAATCAAAATATCGCGCACTAAGTTTTGTGATTCCTGTGATTTGAACTTGGAGGGAAATAGTAGATATACGGTCATCGCTTGGAGTTAACAGGACAGTTATTGTGTCCTCTCGAGGCATTCGAGCAATCTTAGCATTACTCATAAGCGAATGTGGCTGAGCGTTTGCACATGGTAATTCAGTTGTGTCTAACTTGAGGTCAGTGGTGCAGTAGTCAACATGATTGCTTCGTGAAAGCGTGACCAGAATTCTGTTCCCGGCCATGTGGAGGATAGATACTGTTTGTCTCTACGGGCGAGTACAGTTATCCCGTACAATGAGCGCGAAAGGTAGAAAACAAAGTTGTCGTATCGGAGGCTTTATTTACTTTATAACGAAGCCGAGAGGATTGAAAATGTGAAACAATAAATGTGTCAGAGCACGCAACATAAATGTAGTACTCTCAGTTTGTATAGACACAAATTATACCACACTCACCGCCACTCAGATAACAGGATACAGCATTCGGAATATGTACGGATTCATGCTTCCTTGGAGTGTAAATAATAAAGACGTACATGTTGCTGTTTTTTGCGAGATCAAATAAACCTTTAGAGGAGGACCTATACTGCTACCTTGTCGAGGTGGTCGGGCTTGTGTACTGTTTTGATCCGGCGGGCTATGCTGACTAGGACTCCGGTCCTTCCAGGTACAACCTTGTCAGACAGGTCAAAGGGGAGCAGTCAGACGAAAAGCAGTTATACTCATAGGATTGTATATCGCACTACTGACCGCATAGGAGTGCTTAGGTAGTGAGGCACGATCATATGGGCATACAGCAGAACTGTTTTCATAGTTACGATACTGCTGTCTTCCGTATCAAGAAGAAGGGGATTAGAAAGGCTACC
>LUCH01008876.1:9361-19563 GCA_013368495.1 Paragonimus heterotremus | reverse complement strand
GGCTTGACAGTCACAATCCAAGACATTCGGTACATTCACATGGAGATAATACTGCACAGACAAACCAATCACATATAGAGCATCAGATCAGGCAAAAAAAGAAAATAACAAACCGAACCGAAACGCAACAGACTGACACCATACACAACGAACACTTCACAACGGACGCATCTGCTTTTTGTCTGGCTGCTCCCCTGTCAGATTGGCCAAAGGGGGCGTAGGTCATATGGCATAACACTCAAACACAGCTCTTTCTTTTGATAGGCACATTCCATATTGTGTTGTCAGTTTTCGCTGGCAGCGAAGGGTCATAATGGTAATGCCCTACAACCTGCAGCATTTCTACAGTGGTGCAGTGGCTGAGTTATCACGTATTCACAACAAAAGAACAACGTACTGTTCTTGTAGCCGTCTCGGTAAAAGTTGTTCACGCGATCTTGAACGAACGTCGACTCTCCACTTCTCACTTACCCCTACATGTCAACTTTGGTGGCTGAATTAGCCTTGAAAGCGTAAGGAATTCCATGTTCGAAGTGGACGTTCTCGCAATATGTTATTTTAGTCTTAGAAGTCCACTAGGAGGGCAAACTTTCAGCTGGCAAATGACCTACCATCAGTCTGGACCATGCAGCTGTTCGTCACTTCATCTGGTCCATGAAATAGGACCCTTACTCGCCAGTAAGCCAGTCGGTTGTCAAATTTTTTCATACATGTTGGCCAGCTTACTAACTTCTGTAAGATTGTGTCTAGTTCAATGAATTAATGAAGACCGCACGTAAGGCCGAGATAGACATGTTGACTGGATGAATGATCGGTATTCATCGGGGGCATGCTACCGACGTTTGGAGCAACACCCATAACATAGTCAGTCGGTCAGTGCACTTCCACAGACACAGAGCAGACAGTCTATAGAAGATAAGTTTGTTGGCTTCGCGTGGCTGGGTGTTGTAAACCACCTTGTCCATTCCTTGTTTGTCAGTGTGTTGTTTAACGATGCTCATTTCACACCGAAGCAATGCAACCAGTTTTAATCCTTGACGAAGTATTTCAGATTAGTCAGGCTCGAATGGTGTTCATAAGACTGACGGCCTGGTGTAGGGCGGTTGGTTCTTAACATGAGAGTTGATTATTCGAAATCCGTTAAACAAATGTTTATTATTAATGAGTGCACAAAGTGATGACGAATCACAAAGCATTATGTGCGAAGTTCTCACTGTCTAACCGTATCCAATGCAAACTTGGTAACCTGAAGTGAACCCTGTACCTTTAGACCATCTTAGTTTTACCATCACATGCAATTAAAGTATCATTTATTTATGTGTGGTCAGTTGTACGTTGACAGCATTTGAACGAAAAGGCCGAGGGACGCTTCAACTCAATAATTAATGCGACGCTTCCACTTGCCATGCCGTAGGCTGAAATTATTTTTCTCTTGATTTCATTCACTTCCAAGTCCATTTATATGTCTGTTGACAAACACCTGCACATCGTGGGCTTTTCATCTGCCAATAATAGACACTAACTATCATACAGCTGGCTATCTAGTCTTGAGTGCAAAAATGTATCACTTCGTTTGAGAAGGCCTAGCAAAACCACGCAGAGTTGATTCTTCTGAGATAAATGGAAATGTGTAATCGGTTTTGGATATCAGTATCCTAAGAGGTATAGTTTATATATCTGTATTAACTTTAAGAATGCATTTGGTCGATGTAAACTTCAGATAAACATCAGTTTACAAAAAGTAATACGCCGCTAACCTGCTGGGTTGATTGAGTCACAAAAAACCATGCCAATATCTCACAGAGTAGACTACTGGGTAACTACTTTAGCTGTTGTTCACCTCATCTCTTTGCATTGTTCCACGAAAGTACAAAAATCAAAATGGATGTCGCTGCTCTTTACCAAGAGAAAGATGGCGTACACACATTCACTCCTTTGGAATAGTGTCATGAAAACTTTTGTAAACTTCTAAACTCCCCCAAATTTCCCCCATAGATCCACGTCAATTAACCAGAAAATGCTGACTGATAACATTATTATTTTCAATGTTCATTTCGTTTCAGCGACTTTGGGTGCAAACGATCAATTACATTCAAATGCCTCGAGTTGCGAATGTCGATCAGATGTTTCTACACAAACCACACTCAATTTTCAGAAAGTGTTTTATGACAACAACGATCTTGTTGCCACTTTTGTTTTCAGTCCACGTAAGTTTTGTAAGATTTCTGTTATTCCGTAACCTATTTACATCTAATTTGGACAAACGTTACGTTACAGTTTTTCAAGGTGCACTCATGGTTTGCAGATGCACAATTTAATTGTCCAACTGTCCATTTCGCCAGATAAAAGCAAGATGTAATATCGACGAATGCAATGGGGCTTAAATGTGATTTTGTGGTGACTGGTAAGGTAATTACCCCTTGGGTTTTCGTTAATTGCATGTCATATTATTTGCAGCCAACAGCAGCATTACCTAACCTATGTCGGCCCACAGTTCCCCTAAACTTTTGACCGTGATACAGTGCTAAGTATAAATCATTTTGATTAAACTGAAAACAACTAAGTGGCCTCTAAGGCCAAATCAGACTGGTTCTTTTGCGTGAATATCACTTTACATTATGAGTGTAGCTTGTCGATTAGCGTAGAACTACACCTAAAGATATCTCCTATATGTCTACTTATAATAAATTGAGTAGCCCCAGATATTAAACAAAAAATCGGATTACCTCCATTTATCTGATTAATTCAGTTGTGATTGGTACCACTTACATTTTGGAATGGGCGCCTCAAGTGTGCATTAACCCAAAGGAGCGTGAGACCGTATCCATGCACCAAACGTTGAAAGTCCAAGGAAGAGTAAGTACTGCTTTACTTTTGGCCTATTAACACTTCGTTTGGACACTTTTAACCATGAAGTTACCGTTCTGGCAGTAGTACAACTAGTGTGACATCTTAGCGCTAACGTGGGGGCTGTGAAGCAGTGACTTATCAAGTGAAAAAAGCTGAGCCTCTGTTCATCGGGCCAGTTACATGCTAAGGATGTTCATGTAGACACAATCACATGGAATATGTAAGCTGAGAAAAAATCAAGACCAACTTAAATGAGCACATGAGAAGCTAATTTGAAATTCTCTTACCAAACACAATATAGTGATTACTTGGACAATCGCTCATCCTGAGGTGAGCACCAGCCACAGAGTCGATGTGAGAAATGTTGGGATAAGGACACACGGGATTAGTTGTAGTTTTAGAGAAAATGGAGATAGCTGTGATCAAAGCATGGGATTTACAACGGACGGCTGAGACCCATCACACGTAGGTTTACTGATTTTGGACACACTAGCATGACCAAGAATATTCATTGGAAATACAAAAAGTAATAGAATCTGACCGAGAAAACTCTTACCACGTGGGTTACAACCAGCCTTTGCAGTTGGCTGTTGGTTCCGTTTTATTTCTCATGTTCTCAATTCTCTGTGAGTAACATCCAGCATGTGGACGAAACACCTGCTTTACTTTGTATACAGTCAAGCTTATCATACAATACATCCTTTGAAGATTGCAGTGTGTAGGGTGTACATAAAGTAGGCTAGAGCCTGTTGTAGTTTTGAACCCATCCTACTAATTGCTGGTGCACTAGGAGGTCCCGATTGTGACATCATTGAAATATGTGGGATATTCGATGAATTTCACCGTGTAAGTTGATTGCTGTTTGTGTCACAGTTAAGCTCGAGCTGAGTTCGTAAATGCGTTTTGTCATTCGAGATCGCAACACTAGCAATCACAAACATATGGGGAGTCATACGCATATCCTCCACAGAAGGCTGATCGTTATGAAGCAAAATAACCTATCTCCATGGGGTGAGTATAGTTGCCTAATCGAACCGTCAGCCAAGATGGAGGGGTTCATGTACACATGTGAACACGTAAAGCAGAGACTTCTTACCACTAAGCGGAAGTAGAAGAACACCGTTTGTTACTGTTGACACTTTCAGCAAGTACGTGGGCCTAACTAAAGTTAATGGATTTGGAATAAACGAAAGCATACACTTGAACAATCGTAGATATTCCAAACCGGGAAGAGGAGACAGTGACGCGCTGATACAGCCAATGATACACAATACAAGAAATAGCGATATTTAAGTCGACACAACTGAGTCATCTTCGTACGTGATGTTGTGACCCCCCGGATATTTTGTTATAATATTAACGCATTAGACAGATCTGGATTTTGATATGTTGTGATTAGCTCAAACGTAATAGGGGATTGATCTATAATGAACGAACGTCCGCCGATCAGGAAAATGGAAGAATTCGGTAAAACTGCCGCAATCGGATTGTTGGTTGCACTCCAGTCTTACTTATTGTTGTCTTCAATCTACAGTGGAAATCCCGATGAAACCGATAACCTTAGTAACTTGGGATGAACTCCGTTGAACTCAGAGTTATGTTGTGAAACATGCCTGATGGGCCTTCGTTCTATACATTCATGTTCGCACATGGTTCACAATATGTGATCAAAATGAAAATTATAGATAATCGGTAAACAAGGCGGCTAATTAGCTGCGGATCTTCCGAAAATGGAAATCTTTCCCGTCTGATCTTTTGGACACCCAAGAAGTTTATTCAAAAGCTGACGTCAAACATGTTGACGACGTGTGTGAGACTGGGAGATGACACTCAGTCAACATATCAGACGCCAGTGTATTTAAAGCCTTGTCGTTTCACGTCTGATGTGCTTTGATTTTCAGACACGAATTATATATCTGAACAATTTGAGATTCAACTGTCGCTATGTGATCAGGCTGAGACAGTTGACCTCAGATGTCCCGAAAAAGCAAACAGCCCTATCGTTTTTCAGAACTAGACGTCAAGATGAAGTACCTACAGTCTACGGTTGTTTTTGTACACCGTCTTGCTCGGAAATCGAAGTAAACCGGGGTTTACCACCAGCAAACTGTACTCTTCCAGGTGAGCTTTAGCTTTACGAGATAAGCATTAAAAGTAGGTTTATGTGCTGTGTTATTATTCTGTCGATCGGTAAACCAAAGGAGAACAGCAACAAACTTGTGGTTCCTATAGGATCTGATTGTACAGGTTATTGGGTAAGATACATAGATGTGTGTTGTGGCCCAACAAACTTATAAATAATGGTAAGTTAGAATGTTTGTGCATTTGACAGAAATGCGGTTTAGTCTATTATTGTGCATTGTTCATACAAGTCTACAAAACAAAAAGAATATACAGTATCTATCAAGCAATTCAGGGTGATGTTGTTAGTATACTATCTACACCAAAACCATTTTGCTCACACTCAACCATAGTTTATTCAGAATATTAGTAGTCTTGAATATAAGTAGAACTAGCCTGAACAGCCAAATTTGTTACACTGTTGACGCCTGAGTAAAATTGCTATTTATTACACTATGTGATGTTACTGTCAGAGTTGGTTTGATGATGTTAACTACTGGCATATGTTCCTCGTACATTTCAATGAAGCCTGAAGATAGACGTTTGAGGAAACCAGTGAAGTACACATGATTCCACAATATATCATTCAACCCAGGAAGGTATCCGTTCAGTACCATCTAAATATCCGAAAAATAATAACTGTCGATGTTGCATTCACCTGACTGTTTCCAGTCACTTAACGAACATGTTGCGATGCCACACTGAAGCCACAGCGGGTTCGGCATCCAACCACTTCTGGCATACTTCCAGCTGGTTTTCTTGAACGATGCTGTTGCATGGTTTTTCGTGTTAAGTCACACTAGCTTTGCCCCGAAGGATGAGTGTCTTTATTTAGTAGACTGAAGTTCTCCGAATGCTTCTTATGTGTTGAAAAGTATGCCTACCACCTGATTGTGGAACTCTTACAGCAACAACAGTTATGAAAGCCAGACGAAGCGATCAAGGTGCCTTTCTTCCAAGATATATATTCAATCGTTACTCAATGTCTTCACCTCTCATACTTCCACGATATTAGCCCTATCAGTTAATCTGAAAACGCAGGAAACTAGATAGCGGCGAAATGAGTTAGCAGCTGCAGGTTCTACGTCATTTTACAGCAAATGCCTGATTAGTCACATATACTGCTTCGTTGCAGCACCGACAGAAATATATTATTAGTGTATTCGCTTCATGTCTGTTCAGATCAGTGAAAAATAATTTCTAGCAACTTTGTAGTAGAGTACTGACAGCTCCAACTTCACACAGATCATACACCACCGTTCATTAACAAGGTGTCGGATGCAACGGTAAACTTTATAACCATGGATCCACCAACTTCTGGAGTTAAACAGTCATTGTGTGGATGCTCTGGGACACATTCAACTAAATAGTACCTTAAAAAATCAAGACTTAGCCTATTGAAGTACCCGGTGAATCACTTCTCAACAATGGCCAGTCAAATGAGAGAGAAAACAAAAAAGTATGAAAAAGGGCATACCAAGTGATATTCAGAAGATAGTTAGTTATCGGAAGTGGTGACCAAATCAATCCATCCGGAAGGTGGCAAACGTTAGTTACTCTCTAAGATAGTCGTTTTTTGTGAGAAATCCGTATTGTCATATTTCTGTTGATGATGGATTTTTCTATGCTAGAACCCCATTGCTCTCAACCAGGATTATAATGCGCATGAGAACATTGAGTAGAAGTCACCTAAGTTACCCATACAGTAAAGGACAAGTCAAAAATCTTGTGAGTAGGTGTGACCAATGTCACCAAACGAGACAACTGAAGTCTGCCGGGTCTCCAACATTCTGACAACAGCCGTCGCAGATATGAAGACCGCTAAATGTGGACTCCACATGTTCAGTGGAAAGATGTATTGGTGTTTCATAGTTATGTAGGTTTAAGGATTGAAGAATGGTTGCAAGAAAATGAAAATTGGTATACTCCTTCTCTTATGGGTATTCGTCACATTTCAACCAGTTCATACTCACCAACGCACAGTTCAAAGACTTCCTACAAGCTAAATGCATCAAGCTACACAGTATTATTCGTTATATGATGGCTTGGCAGAGATAGCTGGTGAAACAGTTAAACAAGAAACACAAAAACTAGACAGCCGTATTTACATCCGTTTAAGTAAGTTTTGTCGGGCTATCGACTAACACCTCAGTTAACAAAGGGTATATCACCGGTCGAACTGCTGATGTGTTGCAGATTACAGACTCGGTAGGGCCTACTGCATTCCGAACTAAGGCGAAGGAAACAGTAAAACTAATTGATACGAAGAACATTTAAAACAAATGTGCAGTCACTGCAATCCAAGTGGTCGTAGGTGGTTACGAGTGGAGTTTATTGTACAAAAGAGGTAAAGGCTCTTTTCTGAGTTAAAAGATAGGATATGTGGGGCGATACTTGAACCACGTAATAACAGGACCTTAAGAGTTCACGAATAATCCAAGCCAATTTAAGTGAGATAGGAAGTTGAAACTCTAGACCTACGCACGCAGTTGAAGTACCGCAATCAGAAACAGTGCTGGAAACAGAGCATGAAGCAAATGACGGAACAGACTGTCAGTCTGAGGGTATCTTCACATCAGTAGAATATTATAACTTAGGCTGTGATTGGAACTTGGTGCTGGAAAGACTTGTACGATCTCTTGCTTTTCTCGTCCATATCACTCCGATGACTGTCGACCGGTATATTGATCGATAAACTGTTTCATACGTGCACCCGCACATGATCATTTCCAGGTCAGGCTGTGAGTCGCACGGTCCCCATCAACTGTTCTGTATAAAACGCAGAGGTTATTTCATTTGCATTAAGCTGTATTATCATGAAACTCAATGACGACCATTAAGTAATTCGGAATGTGGTTGGCGTGAATTGAACATAATTGGTGTCTGACATTATATAATTTTTCGGTATGTGGTGCTTGGACCACTGATACGCAGATATACTGCTTAGTAGCCTAAATGATATGTCATCCAATCTGGACTGAGAAGGTCTGGTCGCAATGTCATTAGTTCGATCTTACACGACAGTCGTATTTTCTCTCTCTCAAAACATCCGGGTAGTCTGAGTGCTATTCACAAACAGCCGTGACCGAGAGTTCATTCATCATAACTCAATTGTGTTAAATGAGTGATCAGTGAAGTAGCCGGCCAAAACGTTAATCAGAAGTTCGAATCCAACAGGTAGCAAGAACACTAATGAGCTCTAACAAAAGCAAAACTTGGTTCCCACGCATATAACACTACTGTAGAAAGTAACGAAGAGAGAAGATGGGCAGTCCAAGGTATGTAACGTTAGCGATGCTAAGTGTGGAACTCAATGACAACGCATAACATGACAGAGGCGTAGCACTCAAAACCAGGGTGGTTTTAGGGCTGTTATTACAAGTCTATGGCTGTACAATGATGAATACGCAACAACTTTATACATTTTACTACGGGCGCAAAATCACTACACGTAAGCATGCATAATCGGGAACATGACTAATAGCTAACAAATGTTCAAGGATGATGAGCAAGGTTAGTGAAATTGTGGTTGGGTTGATAAAGTGGAATAGTGTCTCACCAAGTGAGGCGTGTGTCACCTAAAGACGTGCGCTTTGCCCAAAATTCTAATGTCAGATATGCCACACTGTATAAGCAATATCAAAGCCTCGAGTGAACTGGTTGACAATCTATGAAACAGATTTGGTCGAAATAAATATATAGGTAATGGCAGCCGGAGTCATGATGTTCTGTTTAACTACTGCAGTTATGCTGAACGAATTCCTGCAATGTCTATATTACGTTCAGATAAACTCGTATGGACATACTTTAACTAACTGATTGCTGCAAGTTGTCGAAGTTAGGGCACAGTTATGCACTTGTTTCAGGAATGGACCGAACAAACCAGTGGCAGATCTACATGGATGAAATTAACCCACATCGTTTAAATGAAAATGGGGGAAAGAACATCGAAAAGCAAATACGGGATTTGTACAAACGTGAATGATATATGTGGTTAGGTCAGTAAACAATAGATAACGAGTCAATGAGTTTAATGATGGACACGGTAGAGCAACTTGAAAAACAGAGACGACATAACGCCCAGTGGTAACAGGTTGACTGTTTGAGAGCACATTCATCTGTGCAACAGGCGGATTGCTATACATGTGATTAAACAGTCTGTGCAAATCACGTCGTAAAATGCTTACCGTTGACATATAACATTCATGAGGAATGAAAAAAGGGAATACCGATCAATGCAACACTGATACTCAAGTTGCGAGCAACCCTTTTAGCTAGGAATGCAATTCGGCTCATCTGGAAGTAAAACTGACGACCTGAACTAATTAATATAAAGTTAATATTTGAAACGATCACTCCGAAAAAAGAAACGTCGTTGTACACAAATTGAAAATTATACTTCAGGAGAGATAAAGTGCATTATAACATCCTCTTACAAGTATAAAACAGCTAGTTCGTTGCCATCTGATCCGACTGTCATTTTCTTCGCGAAATCCTCTAATTCCTAGTGAACGTTATTCACGTTTACAAACGTACATTTGTTATTGCACAAGACAGGGAGTATTCTAACCTGTCTATACGGCATCCCTCAATATAAAGTAAAATAACTGGGTGTAAACGAGTTATAGGTTGTTTTTACCAAGTTGGATTGTCACTCTGAACTAGCTACGGCCGAAAGAGCTCGAAATGCGACTCGTAACATGAAGGGTATCCGGTTGGATTCCCCATTCAGACTAGCTCTACCTGATAAGTCCAAACAGGGACAAACTGGTTGCGGAGTGTTGGGCTGGCGGTGACCACCATGAAGTAATGGAATAGAAATAGCTGTTTATTAGGTTTAACAAGATTTGCATTGAATCAAAGATCCATAACGGAATTCAGAGTTTAATGGATATGACAAACGGATTTGACTAAAATAATGATGAGCAGTTAATCCAGACTGAACCCGTATAAAACCAACTGGATAGCAGTGAACATGAGTGTCCTAGCGACAGATACCGTGGTTGCCGTAAGACCACAAGAAAAAATCTAAACATTCTTGTTATAATGTTTCAAATTAGAGGGATCCTTATTGAGTGGTTCCTTGAATCCTATATATTGGCGTACTCAACCTCAATAACTTCATAATGTACTCAAATATACATCAGTATTTTATTACTCTATGATTTGTACTACTCCAACCAAGCAATACGGATGATCTTTAATTCACGGTTTCCCATTCATTATTCGCT
>LUCH01008870.1:3942-14997 GCA_013368495.1 Paragonimus heterotremus | reverse complement strand
GTTACACATGAGTAGATACTAAATGAAATAGGACAGGAACGCTGCGCGGCAGCCGATGCGATGTTCAACCGGACTTTAGACTTTGGATGCATTCGTCCGTGGGCAAAATGCAAGTTGGTTTGTTCAAAGGTTACAACAAGTTGTTCGAAGAATGCACGAAATATACACTTATTTTTTTCGGGGAGTGAATGCTTCTCGATAATCAACGGATGGAAACGACGATTCGTATTATGGTTGAGGTTGCAAAATGCGCAGTTCAATCTGAATTGAGACGGTCAGGAAGTTAGATACACAAAAGGAATTTCTAGTCGACATGAACAACAAAAATGGATTAACAAAAAACGGTCCTTATTGAACCGCTTATCGGTTAAAAAGATAACCTAGGTTCTAGGCGATTAATCCGTTAACAGCTGCGATCGGGTCTTTCAGCATACGTATCATAGTGGCATATAGCTGCGCGACAGTGAATCAGGTGTCAGACTTCACAAGGTTAATGCACTCACGCCTGCAATCTTTAATTCAGAATTTGACGAACTGAGCATTTAGCTGAGTAAGTGATCAGGAACCTTCACTTACCAGCACCAACGTGACCTTCTGGCACGCGGAGTCCGTACATTCATGAGTGATGGCTTACTGTTAGATTGAGCGGAACTAGTTGACACACGTTCGGCTGAGTAACGTGGAGCAGTGAAAACTGCAAAGAATATATTTCTGAGATATCGTTTTACCCTAATGTGCAATTTGGTTATTTCTGTGTGGTTACACATCTTGGTTTTGAATACTCGAACATAAATAAACCAAGGGAATTAATTCCTTTCAGCTTGTATTTTTGAACCGTTGCTTTTTCCGTTTCTTGGCTGTTTGGCTCTTAAACATCAGTATCTTGTCGCTGAGATGGAAAAATTCATTTCAACCGTCAACACTGAAAGTGACCTTGTTGTACTAACACATGAAGGACGCGTTGCAAAATCGTCTAAAATTTATGTAACATTTCCACTGTAAAAGGATACCACTCGAAGTCCCCGTTCGGATGGGTCGATCATGAGTAGACCGCTAGAGAGGAAAAGTTTTTCATTCAAATCTTCCACAGCTAACGTCACCTTCCGGAGAATCTGTGCCCAAATAAAAGGAATGCAAAATTATTTTCTCAGTAACATTCGGAGCAAAACGAACGATAACCTTTGAATCCGTAACCGATATAAGATACAGGACCGTGGGCATTAAATATTAAGACGAAAACGAACTACCATGTTCTACGCAACAGAAAACCACAGAACTAGTGTAATTGGATGCAGGGCCTCTGAATGTATGGTAATCAGAAGTGAACATTCGGTTTGGTTGTTCAAAAGGTAGGTAAACTTAGTGTGGACGGACCAATCTTACGATTACCGGTTTGGGCCCCAACAATCTTGGATGGGTCTATTTTGGCTGATAGCATTAAGTCTGTTTGATTTGGTAAGGCGCACAGCGGCGGACGTCGTATGTTTCATGAGTTTAAGATATGGCTAATTAAACCAGCACAGTCTCACCAGTTAATAAAAACGTTGACGTCATGGTCCTCGTACCGCATCTGTGCTTGGTGATATGCGATGACTGGAAACTGTTAAGTTTCAAATACTAGGTTTGAATTTCGTGAATGAGCATACAAACTACGTAAATTATGCTCCCACAAATGGGCCTTAATGAAGCAATGCACAACAGGATTGCATGGAGCAAAACAGACATCTCAGGCTGTGAATGCGATATCACTTAAGTATGCGCGGATGGTGATTTATAAGGTCCTACGAGAGCTGGTGTGGGTTTTGTGGACAGTATGCCACGACTGACCTACTCATGCAGCCTAAGTTTAGCTGGATAAGCTAACAGAGAAGTGCTAATGTCAAAGCGTATGACAGTACTTGTATACAAGAGGGATTGATGTAGAAGGCTACAGTCAGGTGGCTGCTTTTAACTCCATTTATTTATTTATGATCGCTTTGGATCGGGGGTGCGTGTGCCTTGAATTTGCAAACGAGACGTCTTGAGTTGACGAGCAACATGCGCCACGTCAAAATCATGCGGTCAACTGATAAATGGCACCTTGTGATACAGCAAATTTGCGGCGTTTTGTTGAGATTGTTACTTATTGTCCACAGCTGAATATTCGTCATATGAGGTCTGTTTCATAGGTTACCTCCAAAAAGGATAACTTTTCAACCCAACATTACCGAGTTAGCCATCTGTCCCATTAAGACCTAGGAACCCTACCCTATGAACCATGGACAGTTTGGAGGTTGCCGCATTAATATGAGCATCAGCATTGTAAGTTTATCAATGATAGTCGAGGGTAAAAATAAACTCGTGGCCATCCAGTTATTCTTTAAATTCTTGAACTTTTTTGTCAGTGGTCCGATAGGTACACAGCGATGTTTAGCATCATCTGTACTTTGTCAGCAGGTAGGATGATGATGATGATGATATCATTCTTTTTGAGGTTATTCAGTGTTCGTTGTTCGCCTTCGGTGAGGGTATCGGACTGCATGTTGTGGGTCACGACTGGGACAACAGCTTGTCGAGTAAGAAGAGAATGACACTAGAAGAAAAGCTGTTAAAATTGGCGAGGAAGAATGCAAACACCAACTACACATGGATCAGAAGCTTGTCAAACCGCACGCTATCCAATACTGAAAAAGATGTCCTTGTCCAAGGACTCAATCTCAATATAAAATGCAACAAAAAAGAATACTTGGCTAACTTGGAGCACAGCGAAATCCAACGGCCTGTCAGAAAAGGCACAGCAACAAATCCGACAAACTGTCGTCGCAGTCATGAACTATCCTCACCAAAAGCGAACAACGAACATTGAACAACCTCAAAAAGAATGACACCATCATCATCCTACCAGCTGACAACGAACGGTTGACGGTCGTCATGGATGAGGCAGACTACTTGGAGGGAGCAAAACAGCTACTCAACGACACAACCACCTACCGTCTACTCGATGCTGACGTTACCACAAAACTAACCAACAAAATTAACATCACACTAGGAAAACTGGAGACTACGCACGAGATAAGCAAACAGGAACGCCGGATTATGCAACCACTTCTCAATTTTATGGACTATCAAAAATACATAAGGATAATATCTTACTGGTGAGTGGTAGGGGATTTGGTTTACTTCAAGTTGAACATCACCCACAACTGATCGCAGCTGTCGCATTCCCATAGACTTTCCAGTCGGTCCCTTTCGAAAAGAAGCACTACACTCGAGTTTCGCTCTCATTAGAGCTCGTCAGTAGTGCATATCATAGCCACTGCCGGGACTTGAACCACGGACACGCTGTTCATGAGGGAACCGTGTTTACCACTGCGCCATTGACCTCACGTTAGGCACGACCGGATTATCATATGTGAACACTCAACCACTTTCGCTTGTGGGTAGTGATCAGGTTGCCCGATCGTCTCGAAATGGAGACACAGTTACTGTCTGTTAACTACAGTCGATGACCCCTCGATTAGGACTTCTCTCCAAGCTGAAATCAAAGAAATCATTGACTTGTTGAGCGATATTTGATTACTGGTGAGTGGTAGGGGATTTGGTTTATTTCAAGGGGGCGACTGGAAAGTCTATGGGAATGCGACAGCTGCGATCAGTTGTGGGTGATGTTCAATTTGAGATAATATCTTACTGGGAACAATGACATTCTTGCCTGGCACACCGACATACAATCTGGCCAAACATTTATTCAAGCGGGTGCGTTATTTCATCGACGGATCAGAACATTCCTTCAGTAATGCTCTGCAATTCTTTAGCAAATTGAGAAACAACAGGATGGAGGCGGTGGTTTCGCTGGATGTCACAGCGCTATTCACCTCCATCGATCTCACCCTGACCGAAGAAACACTGCAAAAACTTCTAGAGGAAGAGCCCCTACCGAATGCGTCTTCGGAACCAGAAAGCATATGCAGGTTCATGGAACTATGTCTGTCAAAATACTTCGAATTCAACGTTCAAATCTGTAGACAAGTTAAAAGAACTCCAATGAGTTCGACCATATCCAGACTCATCGTCAAGGTGCAGAGGTTAGAGAATATCGCGCTGTCAAGGACCAAGCCAAAACTGTGGACACGATATGTCGACGATCCATTCGTAATCCTTAAGCGCTCAATTATAGAAGACAAAGACTGCTCAGTAACGTTTTCAACGATGTGAACTTTACTATGGAGATTGAAACCGACAACTAGCTGCCATTTTTGGATGTACTGATCAGCCGAAAATTTGATGACATTGAAAATCTCAGTTTACCGAGAAAAAAACACAGACCGACTCCTCAGTTTTCAAAACAGTGACTGTCTGCCATAAAAAGGAGCTGCATTCGAACTCTGTAGTACCACAGAGCTTCGAAGAAAAGTACTTGTACCGAATATTTCTTCGCAACGGATGCCCACGAAATTTAATCAGACGGAGTTTATTTCAAAAAGAAAGAGATTCACGCTCTACGGAACCATCAAAGAAATGAACTGTACTACCATATATCAAAGTCATATAAAAAATGACAGCAAGACTTCTGAGACCACATGGTATCACGCCAGCGCACAAGCCAACGGCAACATTACAAAGAGTACTGTCAAAACCAAAGGAACAATTCAAACCCGTCGACAGAAGAAACGTTATATATAAAATCTAATGCAATGACTGCGGACAACATTACGTTGGCCAAACTGGACAGGAATTATTAACACGAACTGGCCATCAAGAGACAATCAATTTTCTTTGGTCTCCATCCACGAGAATCAAAATTGACACATCTTAAACCTGGGTACCGCAGAAACTCTTACTCAAGCAAACAGCAGACACAAGAGAATTTCAATAAACAAACACATCCAGCTGGACATTATTTCTATGAACTAGACATTAAAATAGGCTTACTGATGAAAAGTCGGAGATGCGAGTAATTTCAAGTTGAACAGTCTCCGCATTCAAATAGACTTTCCAGCCAACCTCTTTTGAAAAGAAACATTAGATGCGAGTTTCGAACTTGTTGGAGTTCGTCAGTAGTGCATACCCTAACCAAGACCATTGATTACCGCAACCTAACGTTTTCACGAGAATAGGCCCAGGCTGGAGCCCTTGTTGTGCTCACAGTAGGGAAGGACTGTTGAATAGCGGCTGAGCAAGTCATTTAGGCAACGAATAATGCTAAATTCTGTCGGCAGTTTTGCTCGACGAACGTCTTCGAGCAATACTTCATTTAGCACGTTAGGCAGGAACTACATCCTATGGTCGGATTGTTATTTTGTTCTGTCGATTGACAATGAGACCACACAGAACTGCGGCTAGTTCAGTCCACTGTATTCTCCGCACAACAATAATCTCATTAGACAATAACAAATACTGAGCTGGATGACCAAATATGGAAACAATGGGGGTACTTTCAAAATCCTAGCAGACTGGTAATCCAGGATAGGAGCACTGGGTTTTAACGACTGCCTCTTCTTTCTCAACCAGGTTTCAGTCGTACATATGGTACAGGGGATCATACACTTTGTAATGTACACTGTGCATGAGTAATCGCTTGTCATACTGATCCGGTGTAAAATCAGACTACTTACTAGTAATACAATTTCATTGCTCAATAATGGTGCTGGTGGATTCCAGCATGAACTGTGAGAAATCTTGGTGCATTCCATATGAGACTGTGAGTGTGAAACTTCCGAGCTCCCGGCGAGGCTTCGCAGCTAAGCAGGAAAGAGCGCTTGTCACGTTTGAGCATGTTGTTTCTGTCGATGATTCGAATTTAGCCGAAGCTCTGAGTTTTCACAACTGGGTCTCACTTAAACCAGTGTACAGTGTCTTAAACAAACGATTATTCTTATGCACTAGTTGAATCCGAGAGTTGATCAACTAGATGATTAAACGGTGCCTTTACAGGTACGCGCTTAGGCCTCTGTAAAACGACCTTGTAGGCCGAACCCGACGAAAGAGGTTCCAACTGTTGAGCATTGAGCAATACGGAATAAAAAGTTTGAACGTACCGGGACCCATTGTAATGTGGTCACTTTCTGATTCTGCTAAGTGTGTCGGATCGACAAATAGTTGTGGTTTTACAAAAGCTATAGAAAATAATCCTGTAGCATAATACTAAGTTAATGACAACACAGTAGGCGTGGATGAGTCTTAAGGAAATGTGCCAATCTTGTCTGGGTTACTACCGAGAAAAACTGTTCGGAAAGTGGAGAGAGGTCTTGTTAATATTTCGTTGATCTGAATGGACACAAATCATCTTAAGCTGTCAGCAGTTATTACCACAAATCTTTATAACGCGTTTAGTCCATGAAAGTCGTCGTTGTGAATTCCGAACAGACTGTCGCTCTTGCATGTTAAACGTGAGCAATGCTGACCGTGCAATAGTGTCGCTTTCAGAGGGGGTATCCTGAACTATACATTATGTGATGGTGACCAGATCCGGGAGGCGATTATTTTAAAACTCAGTGGAATATCTCAACGCGGCGGTGGAATGAGTAATCACCGGGCGAAATCGAGCCAACGAGTGAGAAATATTAGGCGAAAATTCACAGCAGCTAAATGCACAGAACCAGGCAAAAGTGCACAGAACGTCTAACTAAAAACCCCGCTGCCTTGTGGACTGGAATTATGGTTCATAAATGCGAGCGCACGAGCAGCGTGAGAACGTGCGGATTAGATGATAAAGGTCTTGTTTTATTGACAGAATATTTACCACAATACCATGGAGTAAGTTTTCTCCGTTGGAAGGTTTGTGCGAGAAAGTAACCGAACTGACGGACAGCGAATGAAAGGCACCGTTTTCCCCTATTTCGTTACTCACAGAGTAGAAGAGGAAAATTGCCCACTGCAAGTTTTTCACCTTAATGTATTCGAAAACCGTGTGTTCCCATACCACTTTTCGGCGAATCAATGTTATTTTAAAATGAATACAGAGGTTTCTATGGTCTTCATAGATCCGATCGGTATACACTGAGCCGGTCGTGGTAGAACAGGGAATATGAACTGATACTTTACGCTGAAGCTTCTACAGTGTGCAAACGCGTATTAATCGAGTTGGATCATTCACCGCTCATTGTACACACATTTTGACCGCGTCAGAATCGAGGGTTTATGTTCTATTCCAGTCATGCTTCTATCGCCCCAGTATGCTCCGGTTACCGTAGTTCGCCGGCATTTGTTGATCTGACTTTCTTAGAAGGCCGGTTAGTGTAAACCATTAAACAATGTTTAAACTCCACTAGAATACTTTTGTTTTTATTCTAGTTCCCACTGCAATCCCATTAGTACATGGCAAAAAAACAACAGAAATCTCTTCCGTCATCCCGATCTGACATCGAATTAGGGACAAGTTAAGGTGGGAAATGGGTACAACAAGTGACAAATATGAGACCGGTGTACATGGCACTTAAACTCACCTTCTCATAATGCGTGCGAATACACAGAAAAGTCAAGTAAGCCGTCAAGCAACCCAAAGTGTTTTCGAAACAGACAGCCGGAGATATTCTTTCAGCTTCATCAAACAGTGTGTTCAATTTTCCGATTGCTTCTGCGTAGACGGACGGGTTAATCTGCAAAAAGACAACAGGATGAAGATCAGGAAACCGAAACACAGGGAGGATGGACGACTTACACGTGCACATCGACAGAATAAAACTTACGCGGCCTCTCAGTTGGAATGGCATTGGAGAGGTTTGAAAGCGGACGGCAGTACCTTCTGAGAAGTCGCGTTGAATAAATATGCGGTCGCATGGGTTGGATCGCTGTCCTCTATCGTCCGGTTGCATTCGGGCTAGTTATTGCATGTAGAAGCGACCTTAGCAACGACTATTCCTGTTAGTCAACACACCGGAAAGTTGTTTTACGTCTACAAGGTGATCAAAATAAGAGGTCCGGAGGACAGGTAGCTGAATACGCTGGTGGAAAGTCGTAAAACAGTAAAACTGCGAGGAACGGTTTATTTTTCAATTGGATGTAATAAAGAAAAACAACACAGGAACAGCGCATAAGTACTGAACAAATGAAAAGCAGAAAGAAAATTCGCTCAACCGCATGATTCAACCGCCAAGGCAATTCCCATTCCACCACCAATACACAGAGCCGCAATGCCTCGAAGTGTTCGTTCAGTTGCTTTCTGTTCATCTCTAATACGACGGAGACAATGTACGAGAGTGACCAGAATGCGCGCACCAGAACAACCCAAAGGGTGACCCAGAGCGATGCCACCACCGCACATGTTCAGTTTATCAGAGGGGATACGCAATTCGTTTGCAACCTGTTATGGGAGAATATACCGTTGTACGTGATGGAAACTGTAGCGGTAGATAAAAAGAAATGTGAATAGCGCCGTGAGCAACCTATGCAAATGGTGCTTTGTTTGGTTAGAATGTTTCGGAATCTCCCGAAAAACTAACGTACGGGAGTTTCCATGTTGCATATTGTATCCAAGCCAATTGCTTATAATGCCTATTTTCAAATGACGCATTGGCCCTACTTTATCACTAATAGAGATCATTTGTATATAATCGAATAGTGTGAATGTACTGTAGTAGGCAGAACAGCCATGTGATGGATCGTGACAAGCAGGAAAATATGGCAACACTGTGGACTGCACGACAGGAATGGCAAATAGAAGTGACCAGATGACCCAGTTCAATCAGACACTGACAAAGGCAAGATCACACACACACCGGTATGCTATGAATGATTAGTCACATAAACACATGCGTTGTCCATGTTCGCACACAACCGGCCACAGACTCAAATGGAATCGTTAAATTTTCCGTCAGAGTTCCAACACATTATAACTCTTTTAAGACTGATGCGATAACCAAAGGGCTCCATCGTTTCATAAGGCAAAACAGCAGTAGCGTTCAAAAATGAATAGCAGTCAACTGTGACCACTTAACTCGTGTTTAACTGCAAACACTACCTCAAAATTATCTAGCCTATGCGTATTTTTGGAGGCAAACAATCCGAAAGTTGGGTCATTTACACATCAAACATTCCCCTAAATAGCGAGGATAATGGGTTAAAAAGTAGTGACATCGTCCGGAGCGCGAACAGCATCAAACAAACGTTGAAACGGTTGTAGAAAAAATATAACGAGGTCGAACATAACAAAATGTACATCATTATAAACAACAAAACGCTTGTGGTCCTCTTTGATGTTCAACTGCCATATAACGACAGGGGACGCAACAAGCCCTGGTTGAAAGGTAAAAGAAAGGTCAAGAATGAATAGATCTTGCGCACAAACAACCAAGTCGCAAGTGGGGACAAGGCGTACCCTACAGATACAGTCCGCTTCATCTTTTTTTCGGGCAGAAAGGTGGGAAAATTAGCAATCGAGCCCGTGGGGAGACAGATACTTTTAATCTATGTGAGCTCAACGTCACAATAACAAACGGCATTGAGTGGGTAGGCAAGTCTTTTCTGAGGCGTATTTAACTAAACATCTTGTGCTTAACTTAAACTGTGTCTGAACCTCAAATGCAGACAACCCTTCGGATCACGGAGACAGCTGATTATTACACGTGACAATGTATGTATGACCTACAGCGATAGACTGCGCAGCAAATGCTTCGTTGAGTTCAAACGCGTCCACTTGATCCACTGTCCAATCCAGTTGGCACAAGAGACCGCGGATCGCACCGACCGGTCCCATACCCATCAGCTTCGGATCTAATCCGACCTGATACCAGCCAACCACGCGAGCAAGCGGATCAAGTAAGCCTGCAAAACGACAACACACAAACGTAAATAGAAACGCATGAGAAGGGTTGCACTATCATAAGGCGAAGAGAAATGGGTCAAGCAATTTCGCTGGAATTGATCAGACAGTAGAGTTGATAGTGGAATTTTTTACCAACAGCGATTTGACCGGAATAAGGCAGCAACAGCAAACGATTTCATACAAATACGCGCATAACTCACTGACTGTGCATAATGGCCATGATGCTGTTTTCCAATCAGTTAAGTGGTGTCTTTGACAGAGTGAACTGTAACTACGACTGATCCTAGAAAACGAAATGGTAAGGGTATTACCATGCAGCCACCTCGTATGATAAATAAACACACATTTTCTCCTTGTGATATGAGCCTCGTCCGTTGTAACACAGCGAAAGGGATTTTTTGTTGTTTGTAAACTAAATTTGCCTTCCTCAAGAATATAAAGACATGACAGCTTCATACACAGTAAAAAAAGACAATTACTCCACTCATGTTGACTGCTTCATCATCAGTGGAGTTGAAATGGAAGTGGAGATAGAAAAAGTGCTTCTGGAAAAAAAACCAAGACAAGCTAACAACTATACCTTTAGAATATTCTCATCAAGCATCTTGTATTCACAGGGTGCAAGATAGATTGAATCAATTTTGATCGGGTCCTTAGATCAAGGTAGATGACACGGGAAAATCTAACTAAGCAAGCGCAACAGGACACGGCAGGCAGAGACAGAATTGTTTATCAAATTTTTGCTGAATAGCGATCATCGACAGCTCCACCAAGCAACTCTTGCGGCAACATACACACGGTGCACAACCTAAAACAAAGCAAGCTGTACATTTTAGTAGGAACTCATTAAAAAATGGTTAACCCGTCCAGATTCACTCCGAATCCCCCAAGTCCAACACGCGACAAAAAGACGGAATTCAAGAAACCAACCACAGACACTTAGTTGATCTTCACGGCATAGCAACAAGAAAGCTCCGCCATCGTTCACTCCACTTGCATTTCCGGCAGTGACAGTGCCCGAATTATTGGAGTCACCAAATGCAGGCTGCAATCGACCAAGTGCCTCTAAAGTAGTATGCGGTCGTGGATGTTCATCTGTGGCAATCGTGATGGGCTCCTGTCCTTTCTGACCGGCAGAAACCTTGATAAAAGATAAAAACTAAACGTAAGTACAAACAGCACCAAACGGCCAAATTTGCCATTCGTTTAAATGAACCAAAATGAGAGATAAACTCTCGAAATGTTCTCATTGAACAAGTAGCGACGAAATTACGAACCACCGTTTTCGGTCATTTTTTTCCCCTCAAACCAAG
>LUCH01008868.1:5562-18339 GCA_013368495.1 Paragonimus heterotremus | reverse complement strand
GAATTCTAATTCAACGTGCTACGCAGGACACACTCAACAATCGATCGCAGGCTATAAATCTTAGACTGACTTCCACGTTCCGGGATTTCTGGCGCCGTATCAATGATATCAATTGAAATAGAGTATGTTCAGTTCGAAACCACAATAATAATTAGCTTGATGTTCACCGGTATCGAGTGTACATATAGACTGATGAATTAACGCGGATTTGCACCACTCCATATCCGATATTATCCTAAATATTTGATAAGATTCATGAGCATATTTTTAACTGTATTGTTTAGTTATTTCTGTTTCCTCGAGTTCAATTGATAGAATTGTACAGGCAAAATGATTGCATTCAAATTCAACGTGCTACGGAGGACACAATCAATAATCGATCGGAAGTTATCAATCTAAAACTGACCTCCACGTTTCGCGGGTGTAGGCACTGTGGGAATGATGTTAATTGAAATAAAGTATGTTTACTTCGAAACCACAATGTTCGGTGGCCTTATTTTGATTGATGTCGAGTGTATAATCTTGCAAATTGGATGACGTTGATCTGCACTACATCATGTAGGCACATGAAGTTTTTCTTTTTGGTCATATTACACCATCATTGATCAGAACATATACACAGTAACGTGTTCATTGTTTCTCTTCTGACTGGACATGATAAATAATTGCATTCATTTTCAACCTGTTAGGATCAATGATGTCACTATTTTTCCGAGGCTATCAATCATAAGCTGACCTCCACGATCCGTGGCTGTATGCACTGAAGCTGTGGTTTCAATTGAAATTCCTTTTTTCCTTTGGACACTACAATGTTCGAAGGCTTATTCGAGACATGACATTCTACTTTAGAGGTGAAGTTGGTTAAGAATCATGTGCCTGCCATTAAGCTTTTCATGTTGTGATGCGAGTGTGTGCCACACGATGTCTAGCCTTATCATGTTTGTGTGTTTACAGTAATGAATCTGTTGTTTACTATATTGATTAATGAAAGCACAGCTCGACATTATCTTGATGTTTTATTATACACTGTTTATGGTGAAAGCCGGTTGATCTATACGCATCCTGCTCTCCACAGCGAGATTGAAGCTCGAAATATTCGGGCAATGTTTCAGATTATCTTCCTAAATCAGTCTTCATCTGTTGTACTTGGTTTTCTCACCTCCATATAATTCACTGTGGAGCGATCATTTATGCCCTTTTTCATTTCATCCTTCAACCCTGCGGACTGATTGCTTATTTTATACTTTTTTATCCTATGTTTCGCTTGCAAGTGACGTTGACCACTACTCTCTGTTTTCTTACTATATCTGGCGTATGTGACTGAGGCAATCTAGCTGGTTGATTGAATACTAAATAAGGCTGGCTAATTTTGTGAATCCGGCTTCTGTTGTAAACCAGTGTATATAACAATCCAGTTTGCTATCTTTATTCGGCCTTATCTTCCGGCTGTACATTGTTGATCACTCTATTCAATTTCAGTTTTGAATGATTACTCGCGCAGTTTCCATTTGTGTTCCATCACTCATTGAGCAGTCTCAATATTTTCCATCTTACTGCTTGGAATATACCTATACGAAAGTGGTTCTTTCTCTTCTCCCCATTTGTCTCCGGTTTTATATTGTAATTGTATTTCCATCCTTCACTGCATTCCTTGACGATCACCTTTTGCTGGATATTGTTCAATCGCTATTGGAATCTTCTTTGGTTTTCACTGGCTAACATTTAACCTTTGGCACATTGCTCGTTTTCATTTGCCATATATGAACATTCTCCCTATTTATGAGTACCGTCAGCGTGAGTACCACTGATATGGATATTGCTGACAGCCCTGTCAAACACACAATTTGAAAACCAGGTGTTGACTCATTTTGGTGAAGTTTTTATTGCTTCAGTTTTGACGCTTGATATAAATGCTTAGTATATATATTTTTCATCATGACCAAGCCTTCCTATATATATTTCGATGAACTAATTTTTCGTTACTTTGTGCTCTTCGACAAACGTGAATTTCAGAATATATAAAAGGTGGTAACAACACCAGATCCCTTAATCCTAGGCATTATATTGAACTGGGTTTAATACAACTTAGTAGCAGCGAACAGCTTGAATGAGGAATCATTCAACACGTTGGACCGGATGACTGTCATTCATTAGCATAGCTGTTAAGATTACCTGTAATTTGCAGATTCCCATGTTCCTCTAACTGACTGACCGAATGTTCCCATGGATCACGACGAAACCAGAGAAACTTCGTTTACACAAACAAACATATCACCACCCGGATAGCTTGTCATCCACAGTTTCTATTAACGTTACATATAACCACATTCCTGTGTTATATATAAGTCCAATTAATCGCTTGTTATTGTATATGCCTAAAGAGAATGACCGAAAACAGCTTTTTGCAAACGTGACTTTTATTTCAGACGACAAGTTTCGTCAGAGTGAGGTAAGGAAAATTCTGAGCAGTATTTCTAGTTAGAATATTCCGAATGTAATCCTTGAACTCAATGTCATCACATGCCAGTTGTAAGTTGTCACATCATCTTCACGCCCATGACCACAGGATTTCAGCTCATAGTTAATCTTTGCCACATATGGTTTATCGTTCTATTGATGTCAAAGTCTGTCAATCTATGAAGGTCTTTAGATTCAGAAAACTGCAAATACGTTAATTGTTCCCATGTGAAAACGGATATCTTGTCCGAACAAGTTTGAGATAAAAACAAGAATATAAGGTGTAACAGTAACAACAATATTTTCTAAGCGATGTTCATCAATAGTTCATCAGGACAAAACTGTGCCACAGTCAAATTCGTGCAAATTATTTGTGCATGTAAAGCAACAAATTAGAATTTTGGACAGAATGACCTTAATAAGTTATAAAATTCGGGTATGTACTACAAAGCTGTATAGTAGAAGTAACATATATGAACATAAAAACGAAATGAATGTGCTTAGGTATTTGAATTATCAAGCTGGAAATGTACATCTCATTTAGACCAAATTGTCACAAGTGAATCAGGTTACCAACGTTTCCGAACTGTTTTGCTTTATAAAATCATTTCGTTCGAATTAATGCACTCAGGATACGAGTGTAAATTTAACAATTTGTTAGAAGGCAGTCGCTCACAATCGATTTCGTTGACAGAATAGACTAGACTCTAAACATGGTCTGATACGTTCGGTGATCAACACGCACTAAGTACTGACGTGTTGTGAATAGACCTACGAAATGGCAGATCGGGTTAGGTGACAGTGTATAGCATCTCCTATTTCCATTGTTCATGATCTAGCCAATGTCTACCCACGTATTTTGTTCTACATTTGGGAATGACCGTTCAATCTGTTACGGTCATCTGGTTATCCTCAGCCTTGTCACACAACTCAGGCTCGGTAAATCTAGGCAAAACACTCAACGTGATCACCGTGTACTCGCAATAATATAACATCGGTTGTGTTTTCGGTAGTTGTGTTAAGATATATTCATTTGTATAGTTTAAAAGTTGTGTTGATCAACATCAAACATCTGCATCAAAACGTCAGTGGTGTCCGACTACTTCCGATTTATTAGGTACGAATAAGGTAATCTCACCTTCGATCGATACACACGGAAATCCTCAAACGACGATAACAGAATCTGCCATTACGCCTGAGGAACTCGTTATTACTATATTTTCCAAATAGTTTCATAATGGTGAACACACAGATCAGGGCATTTTCTGGCAGTCTGAACAGTGTAATTCAATTTCCGGTCGAATGCATTAAGCATTTTATTCTGATGAGACATAATGAGAAGGTTCATGCAATACATCTGATGTATTTGATATAAGATAGGAATTAACAATACGGATTTATATTTGAACATATATATAGATATATGCACTGCAAACTCTGAGATACATCAGCCTGCTGTATGATTGACAATAGTTTTCCCGAACCTAAATACTAAAAACGATTGAAGATGACTTCATACGGAAAGAAGACCATTAAACACAAATCGAAAACACCAATTCAATGATGAGGTTTCATTCTATTTGATATAAATTTGTCTCAAATGTCAGTTTGATAGTAACTATCACGAAGTATACTAAACATAAAATAACTTACATTGTGCGAGTGTTCCCCAGGAAACCGACAACAACAATACAATCGGAATAACGAATTTCATGCTTGAAAATACTTTCGGGTATTTTTCACGGTAGTGTATTGAGAAAGCATCTCAATTTATATTGTATAAAATTGTGACCTTCAACGGTGGCGTGTTCAAAATTCACAACCTTCAAGGTTTTCCATGGAAAACGTGATGATAACTTTGAGCTTCGAAGTGAACTCAGTTCGGCGTAATTAATTCTATGCAAAATTGAAACGAGAAAGTAGGTAACTTTAATGCAAATTATTCGTTCATTTCGAATACATAATTATACAACTTCAAGTTCACGCCTCTACTGTATTCTCCGGCATCTATTTCATAATAACCAGGGCTGTATAACAGGCGAGTGTTGTTATTGTCGAAACCGTACTCGGTGAGGCCTTACACGTGTACTAAATCAAACATCAAAAGTTGTCAACAATTAGCCTTGCTATGTTGTTATCGTTTGTTCTGGGTAATCACCTAGTATAAGCTTCCCTCACCAACTGTTGCTCGGAGCGGACGTCGATCAGAATTAGTCACACTTGAAAATAATTCCAATGGAAATGTTACACTTTAATTCCATCCAAAGGATGCGAAGTATTTTTAGGATTGTTTATACTATTCGTTGGTTGTGCATCAAAAACGTGGAAGATCAACCTTGTTAGATTTCTAGAACAATAAGCAGTGGATGTTGATAAGCATAAGTTGAGTATCACTCCCAAGTGATCGCATCTTCCACAATCGCATAATATCTGCAGCGGTGTCTATTTTGAGGTCAATAGTGTGATCATTAACACGGTTGTTCGAGAAAAGTACAGTGGGTGTCAGAGTTCGGTTGCCGCAAGAAAATGCAGTGCTAATGAGCTGTGTTTAAAAAAAGAACGCGAGAATAGTACTCTTTCTGGTGGGATTTGACAGTAGTATCTATCTTTAGATGTGTGACGCACTCTGAATTCGTTGTAATTTTGTGATGACTTGACCGTGTTAACTGTGTCACGGCCGATAGTAAGCAGGTTTGTCTAAAGCTTCAATTTGGCCATACTGGTTGCTACTGTCAAATGAATCAAATAATGATATATATTATTTAACAAATTTCACAATCACAGAGTTATGATAAACAAGTCAATCTATAACGGCGACCAGTACATAGGAAAGCTCTGGCGTCTCTACTGGGATGGGATAGAATATACCGAACATTTTAAGGGTAGGCACATGTTTCTTACCCAGCTTCACCTCTGAAGTAAAATGTCATTTTTTTCAATGCCCTGACTTAATACTATCATGGAGCTGCAGGCTTGACTTTTTATGAAAATTATCATACACGGCGCTATCTGTTTTGCTTTCCTTCTTGAAACAAATATTGCAAACTTGAGACTTCCCTCACCGTTTTTCAGGAATTGTACTAATACTTTGTTTTATCCTCAACGTACATTGCCGCCTGGTGAGTAAAAATATTTAGCTCAAGAATGCAAATGTAGAAGTCAGTAAAAAAAATTGAAGTATACCAGAATAATCTAGAATATTATATGGAGATTTCGTACAAGCACAAACTTTTTTATCTCCAAAACACAAAGATTATGTCGAGTTTGTATTTTGTTGTCCGGGAATCTTCCGTGTATGTACGTTTAAACTAACTTGATCAGTTGTGTGAGGCGGCATTTTCCCGACATACAAACGATGTATGGCCTGGCAAATTTCTCTGCAAATTATCAAGTGCTTACCACAGAGCAGGAGAATATGAGGCAGGAAACAGGAGTCGAATGTAAAACTAGACTCATAGGGAAAACACATGGTAGACCTGTTCACTGATCAGTCAATAGCATCGGAAGTGATAAACTAACAAAATAATCATTCTGCACATAGAGAAGTGGACACCAGCGTTTCACGGCAACTGCCCCAGCACATCTTAACAATTTGGGCTTATTGGTTGCGTAAACAGCTGTGAATGTCTGCGTAGGGGCACCTCGTGATGGCTCTTCTGTAGATGACAAGCGATCGCTAATGCCGGAGGTTTGTTTGATGGTTCCTGGGTGTACACATGCAATAAGTTCGCATCTGCTTCATATACTGGAATATGTTCCGAAATCCGAAACGTCACCTGCTGTTCCGTCATGTCAATGTGGTCGACCTGGTAACTACATGAAAATCGGTAAACGATGTGGGATGTGGTGAACGAAGTTATCTGAGGTTTTAGAGGCGGAACGGGAATCCGTCTTGTAGCGTAGATTAACACAAATTCTGCAACATTATACGTTCGAGATACAACGGTCTGCAATCGGCGTTCTAGCGACGTATTGACACCATCCTCTCTGAACAACAGTTATAGAAGGGTTTTCATCTTTGGTACCACCAACAACGTTTGCTCGTGTGGTTTTCCGCTAGAAAACTTGGAGATCAGTAGTTGCGGTAACCCGTTGTTCAAGAGAACCTGATTAGTTAGCTTGAGTTTACTCTGGATTGTATCCACAGTGCAAATCTTTCTGGCGTTATTGAATAACGTTTTGATAAGGCCTTTTTTACGATGCCCTGATACGAAGCTGTTAAACTGTAAGTATTGACCACTCCAAGCTCATTAGGGATAAACTGAGCGTTGGTCTAAACCATAAAAGTATCAGTTAATGTAGATCCTGATTGGCTTTTCATAACTACGACATTAATTTGCCTGTGGCCTTTTGTCAGTCAAGGATGAGGACACCTCATCAGTTATAAAATTCGTAATGGGATTATGAACACAGCATTAAAAACGAAACTGTTCCTCCAACTGTTCTGAGTGTTAACGTAAACAACAAGTTGAAGAGCGTGACTTTGGGGTAAATGTAATCGGAGGAGAAAAGTTAACAAGTCTGAACAACGTAAGTCATTTAGAACGAAAACCAAAGCAGTTATCAGCAAACGACCAGAAATCGTACGCACTAAATATCACCTTCAATCCGGTGGCTTACGTATTGTGAATAGTTGCCAAACCCGACGTGTCATACATATAAAGCGAAGGATGGCAGGAAAACAGTAGCAAAAGAAATGTCATAAGGTTTAGACTTATAATGTCGGCTGACATTGAACAGAAGACATTGCTGTGCAACAATAACAAACTCGTAGAGTCCCGATACTCGTGATAAACCACCATCCTAACTACACTGAGAACAGACAAAACATTACATCGTTCTATCCGCACAACTATTCCAACATGAATTGGTTTAGCACCTGGAAGTAAAAACTTGTGAATCGTCAGCTAAAATTTTATCACTCAGACAATTCCTACCTATGGAAAGCGCACAACTGATGCGAGTTCAAAGTGGGCAATCAACTAAAAATGTAAAATGGAATTTATAAACTACGATGCCATCTCTGTCGCTAGCCCGTTTTCAAGTACTACCGCCATTAAGATCCTTCAATGTCGGCTATCAACCACAGCTACCAATCACTTAGACTAACCTTAAGATGTATATTCCTTGACAATACAATTACATTTAAGCGAATTAAACATTTCACAACGCAGATACCATGATTAGCTTTTTCACACTGAATAGAGTGTGAATACACGGTGCTACGTGAAGTATGTAAGCTAATTGAGTTATGCCGGACTGCTGAATAACAACTAACAACTAGTAACAAGAAACCAGGTGTTTCATTTTTTATAGTATACATATTTCAAGGAGATGATGTCAACTTATGGGTTAATAGTAGACGCTGATCCAGTATGAGTATTGTACACTTTATCAAATTGGACACATGCCATCGTAACAGACATTGTTGTCAGTACGGTTCGAGACAGGCTAGTCGGAAAAACCACTATAACGTAAGGATTGCCGTAAACTTCGTTCAACGTGACCTTCTTACCATCACTATGTTTGATAGTAAGTAATTTAAATACCACGTGGAGGTATTTCTTGTTACTGGTTGACACTCATTTTATTCAATCATGTTTTCGAACTGCGCAGTAAACTTTCAAATTAACATACGTGAACTGGATAAACGATCCCACGAACAGAAGTGCATATCAACAAAAAACTGGAATATCCTGCTCTTTACGGATAAGCAGAACAGCTAACACATTATTCGACTGTTCACGTGTTCGAATGGTTTCGTTTTAGCAAACGATGTTTTCTTATTTGATGGAAAAAACGTGACCGTATTAGTTCACCGTTGGTTGACTGTGAATAAATATGTGTAAACGCAGTGACTTTCCTCCAGTAGGCATAGCCTAATATTTCTCAATTTAACCTCAGTTTGTGTCCGAAAGAAGAACTGTGAACAATGCATACGTTTGAGCAGTTAGTGTGTGCATTTTTCTGCTGAATAATAATTAAATTTTAAAAAACATTCCGTCAAAAATAGCGGGGTGATTAAAGAAATCTCATTTTGACCGCAAAAGACGCCCGACCTACGAAGTTGTTTTCTGTAGGAAGTCCGCTAGAACTGACGTATAAACAAAGCAACTATCACGTACACTCATTTGCATGGCTGACGTATGCCCGCACGCATTGGATCACAGTGCATTACCGTTCGCCTTGGCCACAACTGTTCTCCAGTTCATACACACCATCCCCATAATCCGCCTTTATCCTTCGTTTTCTTCGTATTCAGACTTACACGTTTATTTCAGAGTATGCGTGATATACTATTTACAAACAAGGCTGCTTGTCATACAACAGATCTCTTCAATCCGAGGTTTCTTGGTTTCTTTGCATCCGCTGACGAATCCTGTTTGACCAGTTTAGTGTTGTTCGGCTGTTGCGTTTATTGTGCCCATTTGCTTGTGGGTGATAGGATGTCGTTCATATGCGCTTGATTTCCAGTTGGTGTGTGAGCGTTAGAAACTCCTAGCTTAGAAAGCAGGATTTCCGTTCCGTCAAAATGGCCATGATGTACTTTATCATTTTGCCTTTCACCACAAACGTCGTTTGGTCTGAAACGCCAGTAGCTTCGATCCAGCAGATAAGATGTTCTGTCATGAACGCAACGTATCGGGTTCCGCGAGCGTTCGATGTAAATGAGCTCATAAATTCCACTGACTAAGAATCCAACGATTTCGGAGACTGGTATTTGCTATAAGGGCTGCTAAAATACCACACTTTAAACCTTCAGAAACTTACATCGTTGGCAGATAAGTACGTATGTCGACACACTTTCTTCCATCTTCAGCCAACATGCTCTTTGTTGCACAAGATCGTACGTTCCTTTGCATTCGGTGTGTCTCATTTTATATCAGGTTGCTGCTAGTTTCCTCCTCAGCTTTCTATGAATGACCACCACAGGAATACTGCCAGTGACACTATGGCAAGTTAGTAGGCACTCATTATTTTAGGAAAGCTTCCAGGTGAGCAGTGTGTTCTGATTCCATGTTACTATATATGACAATATCATCTTCATATACCGCTAAACTATCTAGGCATTTCACCAAATGAACCATCAGGTATCAAAATATGAACGGTGTTCCGGATATGCCAAACGCGTACACCTAGCTTAGCACTTACGTCGGCCACTGTAAAGGCGGTTTTCACACGAACCGTGCATTTGGTTGCTACTTGCCAGTATCCGGAGCGTAAGTTCAATACCAGGAACAACTTCGATTGCTACAACCTATCAAAAATATCAGCGACGGACGGTATTGGTACAACTGTGTTTTGCGCCACCACTTTCAGCCATCTAAATTCCTCACTAAGCGATATTTCCCGTTGGATTTCTTAACCATAAAAATGGCTTTCGGTCTCTTCGACAATGCTTTCATTAAATACGTTCCGCATTTGCCTTTTCAGTTCGTTTTCAAGATAAACTGGCACCCTACGGTGTCCGTGAGGTCGGAATTCTCCGGTCGTTGTTATTTCATGTGCAATCCCGTTGCAAAAACAGTACGGATCATTACTGTTCTTCGAAAACTCGTCGTATTTCCACACCGTTGTTTGTAGCAAGGGGCCTGTGCAAACGAAGATTACAGTGGCATTTCCTCGATTGACGATATTTTGCTGCTAACCCATGAATATCTGTGAAATACACCCGGCTAAGAGTTCATTGTGGTTCGAGTCAATCAGGCCTTTGGTAGCAGACAGGAGATCGGCTCCAAGGATCGTGTACCTGGATTCTGGGACACAATAGTACGGCGCCTCAAGCAATGACTGCCAGTGTGTATCCCACATCCCGTCACACCATTAATTTGTAGGCTATTGTCTCCAACTGATCTGATTATCAAAGATGTCAACTCTCCTATTACGTCTTTCCATGAGCTATTAACGAAATAGCCGCTCTAGTATCGACCAACCACTGCCCCATCTCCCCGTCAATTTTAACTCTTGTATGTGCGGCCCTTCTCTCAATCACCCCAATTACACGATTAACCGCAAAACCAGAAGAACAATTATTGAACATCGTTTCTGTATCTCCTAAACAACTGGTTCGGGCGGTAATTCTTACAGTGTCCTCTATCACCACAGATGAGTCAGCTTCTTTTTCTTCAAGTCTTCTTAGAAGCTATTTTCAGTGCAATTACATCCACTGCCATCCATTGCTTTCTGCATTTCTTCCAGTGTCTTCCTGTCCACTTTGTCGTTCACATCCGTCGAATTCACGAATATGATTCCTAACCTCCTGCCATCTTCGGAAATACGTCACTATCCATCCACCATGTGACTTGGACAATACGGACCCTAGCGTGAACTGCCATCGGGAGACATTCCGTAAAGTCGTCTACCAATAACTGGCGTCGTGGTTCTCGATGCAATTCTGGTAGTGACCTGCAACCAAAAACCGTGCTATAACTGGAAGGGATCTATTTGCATGTACACAGACATTTTGCTGTGATTTACTATCACATTGACACATTGTCTACATTTAAAATGTATTTTCTGGGGGCTCCCCCTATAATCATGTTGAAGCACTAATGATGTTTTCTATGGAAATAGTTTGCACACCCAGCATTGTAGTGTAAGTAGTTGTGCACACTTGACGCTTCTTCGCTAACGACTTATTATGTTGTTCCCTAACCATAGGTAACCTGTAGTCTCGACAGGCATGGGATTAAAAAAATGCGCAGGGTTTTGAAACAAGTGAAAATTACGTATAAACCTTAAGCAATTTTAATAACACTTGTTTAGGTTCGGAACAGTATAAACTCATCGAGGGAAGAGTTCAAATGAGAGTTCTTAATTTCGATGCAGAGTGGGTTACCTGTATAGTGTGGAAAATGTTTGGCCAGTATTAAATGTAATTAATATATGTGGATATATATATGTATATACATAAACGACATACAGTGAGATAGTTCGACCAGTGGGGTATAGGTCTGGGAGCAGCTGAGATTGGCGTTGTACACACCACCGGTCGTGGATAGCTATCCAAGCAGTAGCATGGTTGCGCGTGGTATGGAGGTTCGGTGGTTCGAGTGTCCAAGCATAAGGTTTGCCATTGCACACTCACTTTCAACTGTAATCATCCGAACACGACACTCATTGATTCTGGCCAGAATTAATGCTCTCCGGTTTCGCCCGACGGAAAAATAACAATAACAACACTAGATTAGCGAAACACAGGATGGTAGCAGAGGTCGATGCCCCAGTTTGGAAGTTAGCTTGCATTCGTATATTCTAGGAGACATAGTTGCCGAACATTTCGTCTTTGGTTAACATTTCATGTTCTGACTTAGCCTTCTCCACCTCTCCCTCTTTGCCAGCAATCGATTAATCCGCTGTCTCCATGTTATTTTGTCCCCTCAACACTCACTAGCTGACCACCAGCAACAGGTTTGCAACAGCAAGAAATTTACTGCTTCCATTTCTGTAAATCCTGAAGATATTGTCTGACCCGTCGCGATCAGGAAACGTCAGCTAGATATTGTGTTTCTCTCCGTTATCATGCCAACTTTGGAGCGTTCGGAGTGAGCAAACTACCTAAAATATTCGAGTTAGTTGATATGAGGTTGCAGATATCTCAATTAATCACGAAGATATGGACTACGAAACACATCCATAAAACGTTGTAGTATGGTGTGTTTGAATTTTGTACAATTTATAGATGGCATATTCGGGTTAGTGGATATGAATTGGCTTATATCTGTAGCATGAGTGCAACGTATATAATGAATTCGCTGGGCTTGTCTTTTTCCACTTTTGCACTATCTCAATTATTCCCGAAGATATGGACTACCAAACACATCCATAAAACGTTGTAGTATGGATTGTTTGACTTATGTACAAGTTCATGATGTCATATTGGGTTTGATGGATATGAAGTGGCAGCTATCTCTAGCGTGCCATTGATATCTACAAAGAAATATTCGGATTTGTTTTGTTTTAATTTTTCTCCAACCCTATGATTCACTAACATATGAATTGTGTACAAGTTCAAGATGACATATTCGGGTTAGTGGTTATGAAGTGGTAAATATCTGTCCTATTGTTAGAATGCGCAGAAGGAATACTGTCAGATTGTTTTGCTCCACTTTTGCTCCATCTCAATTATTCACGAAGATATGGACTACGAAACACATGCATAGAACGATGTAGTATGGTTTGTTTGAATTTTGTACAAGTTCAAGATGACATATTCGGGTTAGTTGATATGAATTTGCAGCTATCTCTAACATGATTTTAATGTCTATAAGGAATACATTGGGATTGTCTTGTTCCACTTTTGCTCTATCTCAATTATTC
>LUCH01008867.1:2596-14457 GCA_013368495.1 Paragonimus heterotremus | reverse complement strand
AAATAAAATCACATAAAAATTCAACAGTTTTACGCAGCGGTACGTTAGTAAATAAAGAGTCTACGTTGACCGAGTGCATCATCTGTGGACTTACAGAATTGTTTTCCAAAATTTCTGCTAGCTCAAAGGAACTACGAAAACAATTGCCGGATAACAATTCACGAACGGGTTTAAGGATGTCCACTAACCATCACGCCAGCTTGTGGTATGCCGAGTTGTTCATGGATAATATCGGTCGTACTGGGATACCCGTCTTATGGGTTTTCGGTGAACCTCTAATCCTCGGTGTCTGTGTGCCTGTTGGTTTCAGTTTCTTATAATGAACTCAGAAATATATCCATGCAGCATCAATATCTGTAGTTTCCTGGATATCTGTTTTTCAATCAGGAAGTTGTTACTAGGCCTGGGACCCAACTGGACTTTCCGTGCATCAGAAAATACCACATTCATGTTGGCTACATAGTCCTCTTTCTTCATTATGACAACGCCAGTGCCCTTGTCTGGCTTGAGGAAAACAAGGCCGGTTATTTCTTTGAGCTTCTTGATGGCTCTGTAGTGTTCTGCGGTTTGTCGGGAGCCAACCGGCGAGGCCGTGCTGAACCGGGGGGTCCCTTAGTGCGGATATGATGGGTGATATTAGAGGTCACCGTTGAAATGTCGTTCGAAGTTCGGACGAGCAGCGGAAACTCAGTGAAGAGATCGACGAATTGCCTAAGAGCGCCGGGGTGGGCATATATGGGTGTTATTGCTGCAACTGTTGCGTGCGTACCATATATGCACAGCTTATTGCTGGAATCGATTAATAGACGGCGTCTCGTATCGACCAGTAGGTCGAAATGCCGGAGAAAATCAATCCTGATTATTGCGGAAGCTACCTCGGCAATTGTAAACACCCAGCGGAATGTCCGCCGAAGGCCTGAATCAAGAGTTAAAGACCGCTGTCTATATGTGGTTATAGGAGTGTTATTGGGATCTCGGAGCTGTGGGCTGCATGGGTTCGGCACTTCGTCTTTTGTAGATGAAAACAGGCTAACCTGCGCCCCAGTATCAACCAGGAACGTGCTTACGGTTTCTACATCCCTTACAAAAATTAGGCGGCAGGGAGAGTCAGCGCCGACGGTATTGTTTGCCTTTAAAGTTCGGTTGTTGAGTTTGCATCGCTTTGCTGATGCGTAGGTGCAGTGTTTGGTACACCGCTTGGCTCGGCTACCAAAATGTTCATGGTACAAACAACAGTCAGTTTTTGACTGCGGCTTGTGTCGTCTGGCCGATATATCAGGCCGACAATCTGAGGAACGGTTATAAGAAAATCTGTTCGAATTCCGTAGCAAGGCTGTAATTTCTGCTTCTATAGCCTCGATGTTTGTTGGATCACGTTCTGCAGTAAGCACATTGGGGGAACCTCTTGTGCCTATTATAAGACGTGGACTGGGGTGTGGTACACTCAAGCAACCCAGTATTGGTTGAAAACGCTCCACTACTTGATCGGCGGTTTTCGCTGTCTCAGTGAGAGTCTGTGAACGAGCAACTGAAGCTGTTGTTTGCGTTGCTTTTGGCAGTTTGCTAAGCCACGTTCCCCTGATGTGCAATTCGTCCATGTGCGTGTTACCGATGAGTTGTTGCATTTCTGCTAGCAATGCTGATGGGCGTTTTTCGCCTAGCTTCAAGTTGTGAGAAAGTTGTTGCACTCGGGTCTTTTCAAAGGTGGTCAGTCGACTAATAACTGCCTTTTTCAGGGTATCGTACTTATACCCAATCGGCTGGTTTACTATATTACCGCGAAGCTGCATGGCGACTCCACTCGGAAGTCTGGCTAACAACTGACAAAATCTTGCTTGATCAATCGAAATTCCGTTATTAAAAAATTATCCTTCTAAATAAACAAACCAAAGAAGGGGGTCCACTTCTAAAAACGGAAGGACCACTAGGGCATTAGTACTGAATGAGGAGCTGTCAAAGTCCATAGGGGGCATTTCAGACATTGAGTAATAGAAAAACGGTCGAGTTATCAAGAATTACTTAAGCTGAAACGAGAAAATATATAAATGACTATATCTAGAACATACACGCGAACAGAGAAAAATAACTTTTAACGCGAACGTCACGAAAAATAGCCAACATGCAAAGGAACGAACTCACCAAGACGCAAAGGACGACTGTAGCGAAATGGTTCAAAATTACGGGTTCACCAATTGTTCGAACTGGTCCAACAGATTATTACCCAGTCTGCAGTCTATCGAAAACCAATCGACAATAAAAAGCAACGCCTTAGCGCGTTTACCCTCGTGTATCTCTATCGACCTTGGAAAGTAAAATGTACAGAGAAAGCACATCAAGCTGGCAAGGCACGGAGCGAGTTGTGATTGTAGCCCCGGAACGGATATTCAGATGAATAGCTTTGCTAGAACAAAAGTAGGCAAAAAGCCAACATCATCAGAAATATACAAGTGAATGCGGCTATCAAAAAATATCATTTATTATAGTCGCCACAAGTGGAACATCTACCGGTATACTGCATACACAGGCGTTATTCTTCGCTTAATTAAATAATGTTGAGACGTCTATTAGTGTGAAGCTATATTGCATACGCAGATGTTCTTCACAGCTTAAGTGGGTCAAGTTAGAGCATCTATTAGCGTGAACGTATCCTGTATTCTTAAACGTTGTTGATGGTCTAAGTCAATCGGTTGAAGAAGCTTCTGGTGTGAATATTTTCTGGGTATACAGACGTTCTTCATAGCTCTAGTGAATGAAGTCGAAACATCTACTAGTTTGAACGTATACTGCGTATCCAGACGTTCTCCGTAGCTTATGTGAATCACGTTGAAGTGGCCACTAGTGTTAACACGTCCTGTATTTGCGACGTTGTGGATAGTTGCGCACCTTCACCCTTTAGATCCACAACCTCAAAGGTTCCCCAATGTAGTGAACTGTGTAAACAGAAAATATTGAAGATATGTCCGAGTAAGCCGATTGCAGTATATATATATATATATCACACTTCCATTCTATCGCAAATGTAGGAGCCTGGCTGTTCGCCAAGTATTACTCCATTGTCATACCGGGAAAAATAAATTCCGCGAGCCGACTCGTCAAACTGTTCCCCACCTCATATCCCACATAAGAGTTGTATAAAGTACAATGCGCATGGATTCACTATCAAACATTGCTGCTTCTGATCCGTTCACAGGATGATCCCGCTGACCTAGCCCATAAAGAATGTCTTAAAATGCAGTATGCGTTCACATTAGTAGCTGCTTCAACCTGGTTCACAGGTACTATGAGTAACTTCCGGCTGTGCAGTATAGGTTGACATTAGTAGCTGCTTTGACTTGATCCACTTGAGCTATGAAGAGCGTCCGTGTATGCAGTATAGGTTCACACTAATAGATGTTTCAATCTCATTCAATTAAGGTATGAATAACACCCGCGTATGTAGAATACGTTCACACTAGCAGTAGGTCCACCCGATTGACTTAGACTATCAACGACGTCCCGGAATGCAATGTGTTCTCAACAGCGGCTGCTTCAACCTGATTCACTTGAGCTATGAATTACGTCTGAGTATGCATACACGCTAGTAGATGTTTCAACCTCATTCACTTAGGTTACGAATAACGTCTCCGAATACAATATTCGTTCACACCAGTAACTTCTCCACCCGATTGACTTAAACTATCAACAACGTCGCAAATACAAGACGTGTTCACCCTGGTGACTACTTCAGCACGATTCACATAAGCTATGGAGAACGTCTGGATACACGGTAAACATTCAAACTAGAAGCTTCTTCAACCGACTGATTTAAACTATCAACAAGGTCTCAGAATACAGGATGCGTTCATGTTAATAGATGCTCCAACTTGATTCACTTAAGTTATGAAGAACGTCTGTGTATGCAATATAGGTTCACACTAATAGACGTTTCAACCCTATTCAATTGTGCTGTGAATAACGCCTGTGTATGCAGTATACGTTCACACCGGTAGCTGCTCCGCCAGATTGATTCAAGCTATGACCAGCGTCTGAGTATGCAGTAAATGTTCACACTGGTAGATGCTCTTTCCGAATCACCCTTATCATGACCAATTTATGTACTGTGAGTACTTTGCCTGAAATTCCGATTTTAATATTTCATGAAATATTTAAATATCGAGGATCCGCGCCAAAAGGATCGTTTTGCCTTTTGAACGACTTCCAAGGTTAATCCCGAGAAGCAGATAATTGCCCCATACGAACAAACCTTCTCAGAAAATGTTGGGTAACTTTTATTCGAAGCGTCTGGGGTACAAGTTAATTATCATTTTGGGTTCCGTAAGATGACATACATATGAGAATTTCTTCAGCACCGTGACAAATGGGTGACGTTCTAAACGCTAAGCACAGACTGGCTAGAAAATATATCATCCAGTGATCGGTAGTCAGCTTGGTATAGTGTCGATTTTGCGTTGTTGTGAAAATGATGAAAAAGTTAGCAATGGCATAGTCCGCCGAAATAGTGTTTTAAGGCTGCAACAAGTTGGAATGGCCATTTAGGCACGGGAAAAGATTTCCCCAATTTTTCGTGGAACACCATACCGACAAACTGTACAATTGCAAAATTCTCAGATTGTCAACCTAGTTCTTCGGATTGTATGCACTTTGTTCAAAGTGTCGGCTTTAATATTTTCAAAAACCGGAAAGCAAAGATTCATGTCAAAACGACAGCTTTTCCTTTGGAACGATCATCAAACTCAGTGTGTGTGGAAGCCACAACTTTGGAAATGTCTAATCGAGACAGGTGGAAGGCATGTCTGAGGCAAGTGACCATTTCGGTATTTGCTCTTGGGATGAGTTCAGTAACGAGAGTATCCTTTCTCAGGCTAGTGTACGCCACTTGTTCAACGTACTCGGGCTGTGGTTTTTGTAAATTCCACGAAGTTTCTAAAAATCACGTCCGCCTATGAACCGACAGGTTTTTCTTACCATTTCAAGAGTTCCAAGCTCTCTTTCCCAGCGGTCATCTGGTGCCGGCAAGGGACGGTAGCCAAAGCAATAGATTTTCCTTCAGGTTATCTTTCACGAGATCTATTGAATTATGTGAACTGCGTATCACAAACAGGTTCCCAAGTCGCCTATGAGTGACAAACGTACATATTTGCAGCCATTTATTATGAGGCTCAAGTCATCCGAAAGTTACTTCATGTAATCAAGCTCCATCTGTGATACACTGGGGTCAAAAGCCTTGCGAAATTCCAAGCCGTTAGCATAAAGAAGAGAACTGCTGGAAATAAGGTAGGAGTGATCCTTGGTGCATATCAGAAATAGCGATGGGCCAAGCACGGATCCTTGTAGGACACCGACGAAAATCGCGGAAGGGGAATACAAATCTGCTCCGGCATATGCCCCGAACGCTCTGTTACCAAAGAAAGAGGCGTTCCGATGCCGAATCTCTCCCTGGATGTCGTGAGCTTTCAAATTATGTACAAAGGGTCGTGTGGCAGAATCAGTGAAGTTACCATTGAAGATGTGGCCGTCGTCTTTCGCTCCTGTCATACCATACTTGAGGATTAACATATCGGTTGGGCACAACCGTTCAGAAGGGAAGTCATGCTGAGTAGAAGTGAACTGATTAACTGAGAAATGATTTAGGATGGTGCGTCTTAATAAACCCTTCATTGTCTTGCATGGGATGCTAATGAGGCTAATCGGCCGACAGTTTGCAAGACCGTGTCAACTGCCTGCCATAAATACAAGTGTGATGTTGATCTGTTTCTATGCGTCTGGAGGAGTGCCACTCCAACGTGTCTATTTAAGCAGATCGCGGACGGATACCGTCAAACCAGAGGCCGCATCTTTGAGCGCCTTGGGTGGGGTCGCTTCTGGCCCCATTTACCCTAACTAAGAGATCTTGAGCATCAACCACAGAAAAGTCGGCTCTCTGGAGTAAATGTTGAAAGTTTCGCCGCAGGCGAATTAAATGTCATTTCAGAAGAACAACATTGAAAACAGCTAAATAGCACGCTTTTGGTACTCTGGCGGACATCTGGGTGTTGCAAAAGATTCACTCGTTAGGTAGCCACACGGAAGACTGCGGTTCTATTTCTCGCTGGCGGCGTATATATTTCTGTAGAGGTTTTTCATTTTTTGCGACCTGCCAGGAGGATTTTCGTCTGCACCTGGTATGTGAGCTGACAGATTTCCCGTTTGTTTCTATCACATTTAGTGGAAGAGGCTACTAGATCCTCTGGTTTGTCCGTTAGTTGCTGCTTAGAAGATAGGTGAGAGCGTATTTCGGGAATGCGGAGTAAGTTTTGCGGCAGCGATTAACTGGGGCAGGACTCCATAGTTTTCCATGAACAAGTGCCTCATTAACATTGTGAGTGGGATCTTCAGGAGAATGATAGTACAGTTTTACCAAGTCACCCACGAGGTTGGGTATGATTAATAAGCGTGTTGGTGCGATAATTCCCGCTTCCTGGAAGTTTCGGAATGAAGCTTTCGTTGAAACTTTTGCAGCTAATGACAGATGAAATCGAAAACAAAGAAATGATTTTTTTCAAGTTGAACATCACCCACAATTGATCGCAGCTTTCGTATTCCCACAGACTTTCCAGTCGGCCCCTTTCGAAAGGAAGCACTAGGCTCGATTGAAAAGTCTATGAAACTGCGAAACCTGTGATCAACTATGGGTGATGTGCAACTTGAAATAAACCAAATCCCCGACTACTCATCAGTTAGTGACTGTATTTTGTTGAGGTGCGCTGGATCATCTTGAGATGGCGACGCATTTTTAACTGTCTTTCAGAGGTGGATGTACTTTTCGTTATTCTCCCCAGGTAACCTGCGTTAATCATCTTCATTATCACTTTAACTGATGCCACCAATTCCCCTACCACTGTCCAGTTTGGGCCCTGCAGAATTCTGAATGACAAACTTAGGCAGCTTTCTTTGTTTTTCTCGGGTACCGTTTAATTTCTGTTATTATTCGATTAGCAAACAGTCATTCTGTTCCGACCTCAACAATCAAAATTTGTATGAGCGGGCTTAATTTCGTTCAATCGTACCCCCTCATTGAAAGGTGTTTGGTTGTCGATTTTGTTCTACGGGCACAATTTTCGTCCAACTGTTGTGAACTTTTTACTCTCGAGCTGAGAGTCTCAATTTACATGTACGTTTATTTACTTGGTGTCGTATTCACTCCAGTTTTCACGAGCGCCTTCTCATTATCTGTTCCGAAGACAAATTGTCCTTCCTGCCGTTAGATGTTGGGAAAGCGTTGATTGGAACGTCAGATAAAGTGTAGTCTAATGTGAAGTTCAATCGCCAGCAAACGATTCAACTGTGGCCACGATGTCCTTGAGGCTGTTTGATTACCACTCTACTCAGCAGTTGATTTTCATCCTAATGACGGAATCAAGCAAAGAACGTTTCTGCCCTGGATGATGTATTGTAAGTGGTTTGACGTATTCTCTAACTCTTACTCACGTACGACTATTGCCGTAGTCTTCATGCTTGTTTATCGCAGTCCTTCATAACTCCACTAGAAGATGTGTAATTGCATGTTACAATGGAAAAATGAAGTAGTTATTTGTAGTTAACCTCTGATCCAGGATATTCCAGTGCGCCCACCGTGAATGGATTGGTTACTGTTATTGGTGGCTGGAAGACGGCTGAAGCTTTCCCTCAAAATTGTCCCAACTTAATTTGCCCCTGGGGGGATGAGAGACATTATCAAGGACGAGATAGTGAACTACTTCAATGAACATAATTTTCTTTCGTTCAGTCAACAGTGGTTTATGAAACATAAATTCCACTTCACGAACTTAGTTTCTTTTTGAAATTAAATCTCAAGTAGGATAGATCAGGTTGAGGCAGTTAATGTCTACTACTTGGAAATAAGAAGGCATTTGCTTCGAGGATTCGTCAGTTGCCCCAGGTCAAGATGGGAGGTTTCAACCTTCTTGAAAAGCCGTTGCAAATACTGGGCGTTTTTTTGATGGGCCAGATATACAGTTTATAGATAGCCGAGGCGAAGCAGTAAAAGGTGCTGCATTCCTTTCAGGGTCTCGTGGATCGGTGATCAGGACATTGTTATTCCAAATGTTCATTAGTCGTTTAACTGGAGATCTGTCGTATCGTTGCGAGTAATTCAGATATTCCACAGAATGCCGGTTGATCCTGTGTGCATTTCTGACCTAAAGAGCTAGAGCTTCCCTTCAAAAACGATGAGCACATACAACTGCTCGTTGATTCTCTTTCAGAGGCCCGTAAACCTCTAGATCTAGAGAGAAACCTTACCAAAGGAGTTTACGTAGCCGTGGTACTTGAGATACAATTATCGAGCAAATGTTAGCTGGCCAGGCAGCGTTTCAAAGCTGCGAAGAGGGCGAACATACTTTCCATTGCGCTAAGTAAGACGGTTACTTTCGAGAAGCGAAGGTTTTACGGAGACGTTACCAGGCATACGTAAGGCCTCAACTGGAATTGAGTGTGTGAGTTTGTATCGTGTAACAGATTAGGGACTGTTGGACACTGAAATTGATGTAACGTAGGTGTTTAACGATATCTGAATTTATGGTCGGGAAACCATAGAGTGATGTGCGAGAGGGTTTTATCTCTATCTCCTGAATGCCAACGAATTACGGTAGATTCTTCTAAAGCTCTCAGGATGTTGGGGAAGTTCTTCGGAAAGAATGGTAGCTGCATATTTAGAATGAATCCAAACAGGCAACTGCAAGTGTCGAATGTTCACAGATTTTGACAAATGTCTCTGAAATCACATTGTTATGCGCTTTTGGTATCACTACTGATCATTCTTTATTTTGAACAAACTAGGTAGAAGAACACTGAAGGATACTAGCATTTCGTATTGGCTCGCTAGTACCAAATGACCAATTACACGGGAAATTTCCCAGTAACCATCTGCAATACTTGGGGTATGGACAAAGAAACGAACAATAACAAAAACATCCAACCGTGTGATCTGAATGACTCTCGCTGCGACTCAGGACCGAAGCAACCTCAGATTCAAGAATAGTTGTTTCTGTGCACACAACACAGGTTTGAACCTGTTTATTGCGACGGCTCCATCAAATTTTAAGAATCGTCGCTTGTGATGGCGCACTGTGATGGTTAAGGCTGAGGTCAACTATAAGTTGTGACCAGTTGACAGGATGTCGTTTGACGGACGAAGCTGGGGGTTTACAACCCTCTGGGACTACAGTGTCCGGTTGTGTAACCTGTTTGTGAACCCACTCAGGTATACGTTCGTATATTCCTCAGATCCATAGTCTATCGGCTCTGCCAATGTAACTTTCTCCGCAGTTACATGAGAATCGGCAAACATATTGTCACTTGCCGCCAACAGGTTGATCTCCTTTGATTATAAGCACAGGTTACCTACGATTTTCGTTAGCAATCCTCAATTCGGCGGAATTGTGAGTCCGTTGTATCAAAAAGACGATTTGTTGAATTGCTCGCAACGTCGCGAGCAATATGCGTTGATTTTTTGGGTACCCCATCGTCCTTAATGTTTTTTTGGCCTTCATCCGCCGTGACGCTGAGTAAGGTTTATTTAGTGGCAGTCACCTTCCAGAGTCGTCTGAAGCAAATCTAGCTCTTGTTCAACGCATCTGAATGTACGAATGTGACGAACTCTTGTGAACACTGTTCTCACTACACCCAGCTTATACTCCACCGGGTTGAAACTGGTGAAATGCATATACTGACTAGACCACGTTGGCTTCCTGCAAACGCAGCGCTTTATTAATCCGTCGGCTCTTCGTGTGATGAAAAATGCCCGAGTCAGGAAGACAATCACCAGCCTCTGTTTAACACGTCACCTTTGTATCAAATTTCGGACTTCAATCATGTGAAAATCCGGTCCGATCCTATTTTTCCAAAATGTATATCCCTGTATATTCTACCGCCCCTGCTTCTGGCCGCTTATTGGACCTCGACCTTGATGTTTTTGTTTTATCGTGTCAATTGACAGTTGTGCGAATAGCTAGTTGTCGCTTGTTGTACTTTGCTTGAGTGGTGCGTGCAAACTTGAGGTCAGGATGTATGCTGTTAAGTCGAGGGAAGAATTATTCACTTAGCTCTGGGTTTTTGGAAATGACCGAGGTATCATTAACATAACGTTTGTAATGCAGCAGTTGAAAAATGATATATGTTTGCCTCTCTATCGTGATCATGAAAACGTCGGCGGGATGAGGACATTATGGACTACCCATCGCTACTCCGTCGATATGTCCGTACGGTGTGTTCAGAAAATTACAACTGACACTCTCCGTATACTTTAAAAATGGCGCTTCAAAATAATCAATGGAGAATGACATCGGGCTATCTCCCACAACAATCAACTCACACAAAAGTCTGTAGTTTACCTCGGGGGGGGGGACGTCGGTAAAGTGAGACCAAACATCTGTGAAGCACATATGTTCACTCTTGATATTGATTCGATCCAACGCATCCGCAGGTTCCAGTGAGTTTTTGTTACCATGGCAATCAAACTTCTGATTAGCTGGCTTCGAAATCTCAACCACCCATATGGCCAGTGTGTGTTGAGGTGAAGTGGATACTGGTAATATAGGTCGAAGTGACATTCCACGCTTGTGGGTTTCGGGAAGACCGTGCAGTTGAGGTAGCTAGCAGACGCCAAGTTTTAGGTATTTGTATATCTTTTCTTCCGTTCGCCCACGTTTAATGACTGCTTCTAACTGGTGACGGACGTTTTCTATCAAACAAATGTTTTTTTTTCGTCCAGGGATCAAAATTCCCGTCTATCGCCCAAGATTGATAGCGTTCTTCCCACGTGGATTATCTCATTCATGCCTACTGTTCCGACGCTTTTGTCTGGTTTGAGAATTACGACAGAAGTTTTTACTATTATGATACTGATAATGGTACACCTCTCAACGCACCTGTGAGAAACATGCTGGGATAAGGGTAGTCAGTACACACATTTTAACGTGAAACCCATAACGTACACATAATTGTTAATTGTACAATAAACCAATAATGGGAATACATTCACGAAACGGACATACTAATACAGGAAAATTCTGGTTTATGAAGAAACATTTGGCCCAATTGCTTCTAAAACGATAGTTTTCAAAATTTTCAATGTTCGATAAAAAATGCTGAGTAGTTACATCAATTTTTGCTTCACAAGGTTAACGTTGGCCTTCTGTTCAAGGTCATGCCAGAGAAAAGATTTTTCAGAATAGAGGAAATGAACAGTCGAAGAATATCGCCATCATTTGACGTAGACGGTTTCGGAAAAATGTGTAGAAACTTTTGTGCTAATAAGGGAAGGTAGCAGGGCCCCAATTTTCGCGGTGAAATGGACGATCTTCTGAGCTGGACTCAGTTATTTCTTCAAAACCGACGGAATTTCACGGACCTCGCGAATTGTCCAACCAGAACGGGATTTTGATTTTCCGGACGTCATGGAATGTTGTCTTGCGTTAAAATTTATCGTGGAATCAAGAATGAAAAGCAGAATTACGTGATAAACAGAAAAACGAAAAATGATCCTGTGAAGTATGACAAAAAGTGGAATCTGACATTCTCTGAACAAATCTTTTATATAGAAGTTATAATTTTGTGGTAGTTAATAAAATATGTCTCTAACAAACAACCGTTATCGTATAACGCGAGAAGTGATCGATTCACAGATTTTCCTAGTATGTGACTGCAGCCGAATTCCGATGTCGATTTAGTATGTACAGCCGTTATGTAGAATGGAAAAGACGCTTAGCGACACCGGAAGATTATCAGGTGGTCTTGTAGAATAGGAAGAGGCACATATTTATACATAATCCTATGAGGCAAATAGGTTAAGCTATATTTTCTCTAAACTGTTTTAACCTGCA
>LUCH01008866.1:7456-18994 GCA_013368495.1 Paragonimus heterotremus | reverse complement strand
ATAGCTCCACTGGCTGCACATCCAACCTTGGAATGCCGGACGCCTTACACCATCGTTATTGGTATCTTGCTGTCCTAGGAGTAACGAAGTTCTCACACTATGGAAGACAAAGTGGATGTATACGCTATTTGGGAAGTGTGATTATTCTCCGCACACGTGTTAACGAATGTGAGTTTTCGTTGTGTTTGATGCTAACGAGTCTTGCTGGATATCGATACCTGTTAAGCAGATCAGGTATATATATATATATATATATATATATATATACATATATATATATATATACCGTAATGCACTAGTGATTTTCACTGCTGTTCAACTACCACACGAAAGTGAATGGAAAATCAAACTCTGACGAGGAAGAAAAAACACAAAAAGAACTCGCTTGACAGTCATTACCAAGCACTCGCTTCCTGATCTCCTCGTTGCCTACTCGTTGGTACTACCCGATGCGAGCGATCGAACACAGAAATCGGTGGTCAAGTATCTGAAGATGGTTCACTTCTTTTATCCCGAGTGGCCCTAGTTTGCATGCGCAAAGTAACACAGCCCTCATTTTCGCCTTATATACGCAATCCTTATGCGTTTCCACCGCCAAAGACATCTAAGTCTGACGGATACCGATATAACTTCGAGGATACAAGTTTCCACTCTATTACTTGTACCTCCGCTGTTGCTGATGCCACTTCCTAACCGCACAAGCCTGTAAACAACCCCGATAACTTCAGTGTCCAAAATTAACTCTATGTAACCGCAGCATTATTTCGGGGACAATTCTTCCTTTGATGTTGCAAGATGCACCCCAAAGTATTTAGTAGAAGGCGAAATAGCGTCGAGCGTTGTTTGTGCTGCTTCAAGGTTGTCAAAGAGCAACACCTTGTTGTCAGTATGACTAAGTTCGGTCAGCCTCCCACTAGGTGAGGATTCCAAGCCAGCACCTTGTGAGTGCTATCGACAGTCCCCAATTATTTTGTCTATGACAAAATTAGACAAACGTACGCCGCTCTTGGTGTTGAAAATGTCAAGCAATTCACCACAAACCCTATCATGTGCCGAATTGTGGAAATAAAAGGCCGACAGTATGTTCACGTATTTGGTCGTTACACCCCTGCGTTTAAACAATTTCAAAAAAGTGGATCGATCCACCGAATCAAACGTACCCTTATAGTCAGAAGACATCAAATGTTGGCCGGTACTACATGTGATACCAGTCCAAAGAGTGGCACACAGTGAAGTGTTGATCAACACGTCCTCGTCCAAGACAAAGCCCTACCTGTTCTTCCCTAATGTTTGCATCCTCAGCTGTAGTGAGTAGACGAAGTATAAGGGATGTCAGAACTCTAGCAATGGCTGGGGTTAAGCTTATTCTCTTGGTTTTCACAAGACTATCTGACACAGTTCTTGAATACGGAATCTCTTATTGAATGACCCAAGCAAAAGGGAATGTTCTTTGTCGTCCACACAAGTTGAAACAGCTGAAGCAAGCCTTCAACTAACGCATCCCCACCTACTTTGGCAAGTGCCGGAACGAGAATACCTGCGCCAGCAGCTATATTACGTTTCAAAGCCGAAGCACGCTTGCCGGCCTCAGCTGTAGTGGGTAGTTCTAAGTCTGCCAACCAGGACGCTACATTACAAGCTTGCGGCAATAATATGATAACAGCAGAAGGGCGGCTAAGTTGACCTTCAGAGTGTTCCGCCCACTGCCTTAATCTTCTGGACTTATTATAGATGAGTGTACCATCTACCTCGCTGATAGCTTCACTGACAGACGGTCGCCTAGGACCAGTAGCATGGATAAACTTGAAGAGTCTGTCGATGCTCATTAAAGCAAAAACCGTTCGGATTTTCTCAACCTACCCTATTAACCATGCCTCAAAATCGGTGTTTAAGCTAAGTTTAAGTTTCCCAAAGTTGTCATGTTTGCGACCAGAATCATTATTTCGTCTGGCTTCTAACAACTCCAGAGGTTTCTCTGAAATCCAGTGTTTGTTCGACCCACCAACCGTCGTGCAGCATGCAAAATTACCTGCTTCATAAATTGCCTGTGAGATCTCGGTCCAGCAACTATTATGGTCTGTAGGGTGAGAACCGCTAAACCTATTATTTAAGCTAGTTTAGTACTTATGCATTACCGATGGTATAGCCAGTTTCATAACAGCTGGCCGTTGATGTCGGTTAGGTCGTTGTCCAACAAAAATAAAGCCAAAATGATAACACACTAATGCATTGCCTGAATCTAAGTATGTGCTCCATTAAGAAAGACAGTCGTAAATGGAGAACGTGCACATATGACAAATAGCTATGTGGTCTACGTGAGACCAGGTCTGATTAGGTGAAGAGGGACACCAGGTGTAATGGTGACGCACAAGATGTTTTAAGCTAATGCTGGTTGGAAGTACCTTATACTCAGCGCACAGTTGCAACGACCGCCCGCCATAACCCAAGCGGTGTGACGCTTTCCGAAACCTGTCATCTAAACGAGACTCAGCCTCACCCTGATAACCAATCTGGATGTTCATATATCCGGCCAGAATGACTATATAAAAACCATGTGTCGACCGAAGGCAAGAAGTCAGGTCCGAGTAAAAGACTCCCTTGATACCGACGTTACTATAGTCAGCTGGAAAATAAAAAGATGTAGTGAAAAGACCTCTGAAAGTTTTGCATCTAGAACTGTCTTCAGTGTAATCTGCCAAGCAAACAGCAAAACGTCCACCACTAGCAAAAATCCAACCTAACATTGTGGCTGCGGCCTTCCTGCCGGGGACTATACAAACCCTGGTCTGACCAGTAGCGGCAGCCGGGAAATAACTCGAAGTGTATGACCAGTATCGGGTAGACAGTTCGGGTGCTGTTAGCTCCATACATTACTGTCCTGGATTCTAGTCTCCGAAATGCAGCAGACCACGCCATTTGTTTTAGAGTGCATCTATATTACTCCGCACTCTAATTGTATGTAAGGGACGAGGAAGGCCTGAGGCCATATGGTAAGAGATGGCACTTATTGAGAGAGTGTTACTATGATTGGCTATATCTGTTGTGGGGCCTTCAGAGTAATTGCTAGAAACGGGGGTCAGGATTGGTCTGAATGTTAAATTTGATAGGACAGTGGGGGAGGGGTCCTCAGTAGAAGGTTTTCTCCTATCCACTCTGCTGTATGTAACAGATTGGGGGACTCAGTTTATAATGCGAGACGGCCGGTGCAGTATGGAATTAACAGTACTATGAGTGTTCGTAGACAGGAGAAGGAATAGAATTTTAAACCAAAGCTTGCGGCTCAAAGTTCTTTATTTTAAGGCATCGGGTGGATGACGATGTGCCAAAAGTGGTAACTTTTCCGGAAAAAGATGCCAACATTCTTCCAGCCCCAAACCTGGAGGATTAGGAGACTGCTGTGGTTTGTCAGACCTATACCTGTTGGCCTACCTGATATGAGTAACTCTGTCAGTGCGATCTTCACACCGTCCAGTTTAGTCCAAAAGCTCATCGAGCTGCGTAAGCCGTCATACCGCATCAAAATCCACTCTCGTTGTGCATTCTTGTAAAACGGTTTGGGGAAATATGATCATTGTATAAACTTTAACGATACAAGTCGTCTGTCATCTATAACTATTAGTTTACGTTATTCCTATTGTCTCAGGTTTACAGAATGAGCTCTCGTACATCGTCAACTCATGGTCGTCTTCGCACACTTTTTATAATAGAGAACAAAATGACACTCACACAAAGATGAGTAACAAAAAACCGCAACCGAGGGGAATAAAACAATTGACCATTGTTGACTGTTCTAAAACTTTTATTGTATTCAGATTGACTCCGCTCAATCCGTCTGAAAATAAACACCTAAGTTAATCAACAAAGGAGTGATGGGGGCGGACTTCTTTTCTATCAGAGCATTGTGAACATGGTGGGACAATTTGGGACCACTCTGTCTAATGAAAACTAATAAACTCTGAACTACAGGTGGGCTTCTCCAGTCACGGTTATCTCGTAACACACCCACGTTTAGTAATTACTCTGTATCTCGACGGAAAGAGCGTCAGCTTAATGAATGGTGATTGAATGAGCTGTTCGTAAAATTGACTGTCCAGTGGTTCAGAAAGTGAAAGTTCAATCGAGCTGAGACAACCAACAAACCACCGGTTGACCGTTCATTCGTTTTATGTAGATCAAACTGCATGTCTATCGGCCAGCTTATTTACATTTGAAAACAACCACGCAGTTTTAGAGGAAGAAACACCGGTTGTGAGTAATTGGAAATTTCAGGAAAAAGTGAATAAATATGGATACAAAATGACCAGGTAGGTATGAGTGATCTTTCAAGTCAATTGTATATTCGAACAACGAAATCAGACGACCTATTTTGCAAGGTAGTAGTGTTGTAAGGTGTAATCCAAACTAGCAAACTTGTATGGATTGAAGTCGAATTGTGTAACAATGCGTATTGCCGTGTTGTTAGCGCCATTTCAGTAGTCGTCGGTGTAAGGCAAGTGCACAACTTAGTGGATCCCTGGCTCATGCTTATTCATATTGTCTGTTTTTACAAGTTTATCGCTGGAACCCCTACTTTAAAAGGACGCCGTCCCCCAGTGTCCCCACAATGTGCAAAGTTGGTCCTCCAGTGCAACAAGTAATCAAGTAAAAACGGCCGATTTATATGTTACAGTATCACTTAGTATTGTGGTGGACTGTTAGGCAGGAGGAGCGAGTATTCCAACTCTCGGCGGAGTACCTCAACGCAGGAGGAGGTGTGTTCGAAAACCCATAGCAAGCGGATCGAGGACGGCGGGGGCGACCGGATGAGTCATCGCTCAACCGGATCGGACCAACGGGCTAGACATGGCGGCCGAAATAGAATGAATGACCAAATTGAAGGCCTGATTATTCTAACACTCTCAAGGATATCTCAGCACGGCTGTGGAGTACGGTCAAAGCCCACAGTGAATAGATGGAGGACAACACGAGCTACCGGACGAGCTACCGCTCAACGAAACTGGACCAACGGACGAAGGTTGACAGACAAAAAAACCCCGGATAGAAGGCGCCGATCACAAATAAACCGGGCAGAAGTGCACACGACGTGTGGGCGGAAACCGGGGGGGGGGTGTTGCGGAGTGGAATTCTGATTCATAAACGCGAGCGTGCGCGTAGCATGGCATCCAGCGGGTTGGGCAATAAAGAGTGTGCTTAAATGGATGCGTTTGCGCTACAGTGTGTTCTCTCCCATCGTTACATATAACAGCGGTAAAGCACAAACTGATTAAACGAATCAAGTTCATAAGTCAAGTCAGTACATGCATTAGTCTACGTTTTATCAAAACTAGAGAACACAACGGTTCAAGCTTAATAACTTTGTTGTGCAGATGACTGGTTTGTAACAAACAGCGCCGCAAGTAGCATAAGGATCACAGGTTTGTGATAATGAATCGACACAGTAGAAGCATTTACCAGATCGACTACATGACGAGTCACCGACAGGTGTTCGACGATTGTAGACGCCAGCCTGAGCTACCTGATGGGGCGACACCGCGTCATGCCATGCACTAAGTCCTCGACACATTTGGGGACGTGCATTTTGTCCTGCAGTACAGAAATCGACTGGTTCTATCAATGCGAACATCGCAGCTGCAGGTGGACTAGTAAATGCAATGTGAACTAGACAATTTTGATATCTGCATAGCAGACTGCAGGAGTTTTAGTGACTGAGAGGGCGCATTGTCGTCAATCCGATAACTCAGGCACGATAGCTGATTGTTTTCTGATGTACCCCATTGTGTGGATGGGTATAGTTCGTTTCATCGTCGTCAAGTGGCTATTCGAGCAGGAACGTCGAATATCTCAAATATCGTTTCAAATTCATCAGTCCTTACAGTCGTAGACTGTGGAGATTGATAACGATGCGGACCAATACGTACATCCAACCAACTGTTTAAATCTAAGAAAATTCACTAATGTTAACTGCTTTAACTTAAGCAGTGCTCGTAAAACTGATGGCTCAGAGGATAAAGGGTTTCCGTTTCTTGTACAAAGGTTGTCAGTTTGAATAGCATACCGCTTATCCATGTCTGATGAGTTCAAACACCAAAGAAACCTGTCACCACGAGAGACGTTGGCTTGGGACGGAGCACTAAGAGCCAATAACATAAGGTTAACGGGCTGATTAAAGCGTAAAATCTTCCGGTCGATGATTGCGAGGAAAAAGGTGCCAGAAATCAAACTCATTTGTGAATGAGCATTCTGAACAGTGCTCGATCAGTTTTGCTGCCGTTCACAGTATTATTGGGGGAGAAAATACTTGCTGAAAGCAGACAACTTACAAGCGATTTAAACTTAACGGCAGCATCTGTTGCTACCAGCGGGTGAACACCAATATGATTAGAGGGTGGGTTTTGATTAGTAAAGATTAAACAACTTCGCATATCCAAATGCCGAAAATATACTTGTGTTTAAGATGGATATAAGCCCATGAACCACAACTAGATCTACATACTGTGAGCACATAGATCGTGATATCGTGTTTCATCAGAAGTTGACTAGTTAGTTACACGTTCGTGGTGCGTGTTCTCCAAAGAGGTAAACCTGTACGGCCCTGTTCGATAATGGTAATAGTTGGCTGAACTCATTGTAAAAACCTGAGACTTCAGACTTTGTACGATGAGAACCGACTGAAAAGTGATGACCAGGGGATTTAAATTGTTAGATAGTGGTTAGGGAGAATTGGAGAAGATATAAATTACAGCGGAAAAACTATGGTACTTTGCGGGGACATAACCTGATTCAGGCTTTTGTAGTAGTTGTCGCAAATCTATGACGTGAGGAATATTCGACGTAGCTTGCAACACCAATTTTACTCAATAGATCAGCAAAACATCACAATTCAAAACAAAAAAACTGGTTATCTTAAAGTGTTAGATTCTACATCAGACAGAAAATTAAATTGACTAGTCAGGCGGTTTGCGAACGAGAAAACGAAGTTTATTGAAATAGCTTCACAATAGTAAAATGTTGTCGGAGTTTTGTTATACTTTTAGAGTAAACCAACTGACAGTAGAATTTTCGACGAACTACTCTGCTAATTAACACGCGAATTTCGCCAAGAAGACTCGAGATATGGCTTACGTCACATTCTTCACAAACTTAGTTGGGTGACAGATAAAAGCTATTCTTTCCAAGTAGCAAAAATTGACAGTGACATGTGAAAAATTCATCTCCGGCAAAAAAAACTGTGCAAGCTCCGTAATTTCAACAATCCGGGTGGCACGAAACATTCTAACGTTATTTAAAATTTCGTCCGATGATCACTGAAATTTCGTGGAAGAAGTAACTAAGTCAAACAATTAACCAAGCGACCACGGTAGTTTAGTTAATTTTATCGTGTTTCCCTCCTTAAAAAGTAATTTAGTTTAAGGAAACAGTTAATTCCCATTTGAAGACAACTCTGATAAGTCATACGTATCGGGCAGTGCCTGCACTTCACTTCTGTCGTGTCTATGACCCACAAAAACTATTGAGTTTCAACGCTTTTGTTCGAGGCAAGGAAATGATATACGAATGATAGTATTAAATCTGAGATCCTAAAATATTTTCTGCATAAGAACGAGTACGCTGTCGAATTTGCTGCAAGTCATTGCGAAGACCGAGGAGTCAATACTCAACTGTAATCAGTACCGAAGAGACAAGTTTTCGCAGCTGATCGTACACTGTGAGGAGTTGCTGGTTTGAACTAATAGTTTAGTTCTCTACTGTCCTAAAAATTCGTCTACAAAAACCTTGTGCCTCAAATCATCTACAAGTTTATGTATAAATGAACACACTAATGATTAATCTATGAGATAGAAAGGAGGATCACACCAACGAATGGTCAGTGCAGGCATAATACAGACGCAATACGCATCGGTGTCTCGCAATCCGACTGGAAACGGCAAAATTCCAATCGCAAAACACAAAAAGGAACACAGCGTATAGTTGACTGTAACACTGTCTTTACGGTCTTTTTGCGCAATCGCAAAAAGAAGACGGCGTTTTCTCAGTCAGTAATATTCGTACGTCACATAACGATTATCTGTTGGCGAACACGTTGTTGTGACTGTGAAAGCGTTTAACTCATTCTGTCGTGCACCTAAGTGTATTCCGTTTGCCTGTACAACTCAGTGTTTTACCTAATCGACAGGTGATCGGAAGGTCTGTGGTTTACGGCGTTGATGAACTGGAAAAAGGAAGCTCTACTTTTCATATCACGCCTTAACCAAATATTTGTGGCAGTGGATTTCAGGGAATCGATAGAACATGAACTATGACGCACTTTGGTAGATATATAGAGAATGAAAATGAATGAAAATGAGGGTTTAAGACGTGAGTAGTTTGGTCGAATAATTTTGCATGAGCAGAGAGTAGATAATAAAGTGATTAGTGTACGTTATTTTTTGGGAAGAGAAGTCGGTTCCAGTGCTTCATTCCGCCGAGGTAACTCGCGATAACACTTCACTGTATTGCTGTAGCTATTTTTAATCTCGAGATAATGTTATGTCTCTGCCATAGAATTTTCTAGTATGTCTGCATCAAATTCCCCTCGGCAAGAACAGCAAAGTGTAAGGCTTGGCTGCAAGATTTTTTTATGTCAAAGCCACCTCGAAACAAGTTAGAGCACTGCTTTCCCGATAAAAACTTCGAAAGGGAAGATAATTGTATAAGTGAGCACAGTGTACTCAGCAACAGCTTTCTGTACGCTTACATGCGCATATTGAAAATAAGAAATCCAAGCTATCCACCAATAAGTGGGGGAATATATATATATATATATATATATATATATATATATATACACAAAACAGGCATCAACCCAATTGCATTTCTCTGCCATGACAAGGACAGGCTAACAATCAGTTCAGAAGATGAGATGTGGTCTTTTAATAAACAGGACCTCAGTAACTTAGTAGTGCAAACAGTTTAGAAGAACTCGTCAGCGCTGAGTCTACGGTCCACATGCATAACGTAATTTGATTTGGTAAGGGGTGATAATGGATCTTTACTCCGAGAATACTGTAATCTAAATTTGGTATAGCCGAGGACAGGTTGGACAGTGTCATTAAGGGTGCATTAGCGTACAGTTCAGATGTTCGATGAACGTGACATCGGCGTCAACTCCTATGACGAATAAATGTATGAAAACGGTCATTTTTGATACACTCATCTGTGTCTCGTTGGGGATACAAAGCTTTTATAGCCACTGATACAACTCTCGGGATAGTCGTTTTCTTGAAAGTTCTTATAGGTCATAAGTATTCTGAATTGAGATTGTCGGAAGTACACAGTTCACGAGCTGTAAAAAACCGCGGCTTCACCATACTCATTCTATATAGGACTAGCACAAACCTGTTGAATTGCACATATTGGCTTGTTTGCGTGTTCTTGTAGTAGAGTGGACACTCATCGTGACCATGTGCCTTGTCTGAATGTCTTAATAACATAACAGAAAAGACAATTAAAAACTATCCCTTATTATGTGAATCAAAACGGCTTTATTGATCGGCTTCCACAGTCACCGCTTGCCACTTGGACAGTTTGGGCTGGAGTGAATTCACCAATGAGATAATCTATACCAATGGCTTAACGCCTTAGCACAGTTTCAGAAGCTCATAACTTTTATGCCCCTGTCAGCCACTTGATTAATAGAGATCTCACTGTCGCTTCGTGGAACTTATATTTCTTTGGCGATCTCACTATTTCAGATATGTCGTCAGAAGCAGGATTCAAGGCAAATTTTGTTTGGTCGGGTAGTAGGTTGTGCATTTTTTCCTGTCTATATTGAGTACTGTCCATCATGACGACACGGGCACATGTCCCAGTAGGCAATAACGATATTAGTGTGATTCCCCAGGTGTTTGAGCTTATCAATAAGTTGCTTAGTAACTGATGACTGTTTGGAAGTGTCGACTTTGAATTTTTATCAAAGATAAATTAATTGGGCCTTAATCCAGCTTGTGGCATCATGGCCCGCTGATATTAGCCTCAACAATCGTTCATGCAGTAGCTCAAATCCTGTTTTTGGTTCTATCTTATTACTGCGAGTCGGCTGGAATGCGAGTGTTTTAAAACACATGAAAATGCTTCTGTTTGCAGTCTGTCCCCAACCGTTTACTAAACTTTCACCGTGTAGAGACTGGAGACTTTCACGAGACATAAAGTTTACTTGTTCGAGGAAACTGGCGTGAATCTGTTTGAAATTGATCGACTCTGTCTTTGAGTAGGTCCCCATCCATACGACAGTCATGTGAATAATCGAAAGGGTCAACACGATTGGATTCAGTATGAGGGAAAACAGCATTGTGTAAAAACGTGACAACCCAAATATTTGAAAAACAAGTCAACCTTTAGTGCGTCTATGAGAAGTGAGCATAAATCACGACATGGGAAAAATAACGCAGGAACGTAATTAAACGTAAATGGATTGCTCAGTGACAACAGTGTCAACTCGTAAGCATACGGTAGTGCGTTTCAGCTCTTTTGATCACCATAATCCGTTCTGTTTAGATTTCATGCATTTTGACTGTAACTTTCAGTCCACATGCTGTTTCATAGTCACAGGGTTCCAAGTCTTTTGAAAAACACCAACTAATGACTATTATCCACATTCATGATGAATTATCAAATGCAGGCAGTTCATGAAAACAGATCATGTTAAGTCAAAACCCATTTAATTAACAAGAAAGTTACATCACTGAATTCAGACGGAAACACTAACAATTAAATTTTACTATAGTTACTAGTCTTCTTTAGTATTTCACCGTGGTTATGTACGGTTTACTTTGTTTACCTGGCAAAAGGAATTTTTCCTCAGAAATCTATACCGACAATTTTACAGCTGTATTTTAACATGACAGTTATAAGAGGGAAATTAGTACCAATTTATCATTAGGCTCGCATTAGTGTGACAAAATGCAAGCCCGAAAAATAGATCATCACTTCTAGTGTTTCAACCAGGTATTTGTGATTAATCCAATATTATGTATGTAGAAAATATTATTCACAAGTCTTGAACCTCCTCGTGTTTAATAAATTGGTACAAAAGTCCTCCGTCCGATTTGGCTTGTCTTCTCTCTACTCAACCCAGCTAGTCATATCTACGTGTAGACAGACAGCTTGATGTTGTATGTCTGAATAGAAGTGTAGCTATTTTTAGTAAGGTCCCCTCCTGTTCTCTTCTCTTTTTTTCTTCTGCCTTTCCTTACAGGGTTTGCTTTTTTCCTCTTTGTGATTGTGTGGCAATTAAGCATCAGTGTGAACCACTGATGTGTCGCTGTCTACGATGATGATGATGAACCGGTAATTCATTTTTGGCCACATGAAATGCAATCAAAATTTTCCATATTTCCAACAAACTGTTCAGACTGGAACATCATCCATTGCAAAAAAAATTCGGAAAAATCATCTAGCTGATTGGCTGACTAATTGTAATAAATATTAACATCCGTCTTGTATGTGACTGACGTTTTCGAAATTAACCTGATCAGCTCATCACAGTTTAACGTGGCACAG
>LUCH01008865.1:4031-17173 GCA_013368495.1 Paragonimus heterotremus | reverse complement strand
GTGAACTCAAGGCACTCTTTAGGATAGGCGGAGCGTACTGGAAAGTGAATTACCTTGGTGGCTTCCCATTCTTCCCGATTTCGATAAGATGCGTTTACATGAGGAGAAAACCTTAGGACAATCGTGATGGAATCTCTTGCTGTATTCAGGACTTCGAAGGCAGAAAAGCAAGGAGTGTTTCTCCATACTGAGTAGGTAAACCTGTGAGGCCAATACGGGAGAAACCAAACATCACAAAAGGAACAGAACCTGATGGGCACAAATCAAAATCACTTTGGGAGTTTGCGACTGTTCTATGCAGCTCGCATATTATGATCCTCCGGAAATCCATTGAAAATGGAGTCCCATTAGTGAGCTGGCCATTTGTCTCACATCTGAAGTGCGGGACGAGATGATAGTTGCTAATGTTCAGCCTACTTGCCTAACCATTGTTGTGATGAAACTCCTTGAGATGCTGGTGTGGTTGGAGGCGGAAGCCAACCTGGCTCGACTTCAGGCCGCCAACGTAATCGAGCACAGTTTCAGGTTTGAACACGTGTTTCGCAAGTCTCCTTATCAGAGACTATGGATGGAGGAGACGGGGGATCGAAACCATGTCGTAAACATTTTCATTAACATTAAAGAAGCCTTTGATTATAAACCTCAACAAGGGCTGCGCATAAAACCACGTTGTTTTGGACCGAGTAGAATGGTCTTCCACCTAATACCCACGTTTTGGCAAGCCAAAAGGGATTATATATGTATAGGAACCGTTTGTCCCTCCATGTGCGATGGCGGGTGGGGTGCTTAAAGTTTTGACGTTCGACCCTTGCCTCTTATCTTGTGTCAGTAATCTTCCTTGTCTCTAAGACGTGCCGTCACTAGCGGTTGCCTATGCTCTCAAGATGTTGTTGGTCGTGGGGAAGTCAGGAGAATCGGGGGCTTTCTGTGGGGCTCTGAACCACCTCTGGATATAACCAACAAGATGGCTGCTGCTAACAGGCCGTAAAAAATGCACGTTAGAGCGCACTGATTCGGCCGTTGCCACCAAAGTCACGCCCCCACTAAGAGGAGCAGAGTTAGCCTTCATGAGTCAGCAAGTGGACTTTGGTTGAGTTATTGCTGGTGGCATCATTTTCAGCACTCAATGACGCAAGACTGTCAGCAAAGTCTTTCATGTGGATCGGTTGGTTTCCCGCGCCTTCGAAGTGTTGGCGGACGGTATGTTCTGCAAGCGTTTCATTACGCTTTTTGGACTCACCTTGGGCACAGTGTGCAGGTGAATCCGACATGCCTGGAGCACGACAAAGTAGCACTGGAGAAGGTAATACATGCGAGCACCCCATTTTGAGCGGACAGACCGGTCTGTCTTAACCACAGTGACTTGATACTAGGCATGCGTTTGTGGGTTCATGGGTGACTCACCGTACGCTGGCTGGCCAAACCTACCGCAATCTGTCCGGTCAATTTTTATCATCACAGCTACAGGCTCTCTGTAAGAATGAGAGACCTGGACCCCTTCTACCTTGGTTCGTCATAGATCACTACCGGAAAACACCCAATATTCGTCGCACTGGGTGCGCTGCTTTCAGCATGAACGTTGAAAACGGCCCTACCCCGCTTATCAGTGAATATCTGGTGGGTGATTATGTTTGATCTTCTTTTTTCTTCCTTTCATCTCATTCTTAGTTTCTTTTTGAGAGTCTCACATCATTGATAAACCAAACTCTTACGCTTGGGGGTACCAGTGATAACCAGCTCCTCTGCCTACCCTTCTTATTTTCGTTTGACTGAATACAAACAGCAAAGTCGTATTTCTGGGGGTCTCGTCCTGGGAAAATTTAGTAGGTTTAGTAGCGGGATAGTCGTGGAACTTGTCTGCTTATCATTTTAAACCTGCTGAAGCTCCTTGAAGACAGTGTTGTTGTTATTTAGTCGCAACGACATCAGTGCTTCATGAGGGCCTCAGGAAGCGACCGTTCTAGTAGTCATAGTCTCCACATACTCATCAACTTTCGCTCAAAATAACTAGTTTGCTTTGCTTCCTGGGACACAGCTGTTATCGGTACCTTTCGTCGTCCCACATGACATGGAACACTCAGCTCAGCTGTGATTCCTTATACCCACTGCACTTCCGGTACAGTAATGAGAAATCTCCCCGGTCGATTCGGTTATGGCCGATGTAAGGTGCGGTCGAAACCAGCAAGCGCGCATGGGTTGAGTTTGAATTGTTTAACAAGGCGTGTTGCTGTGTTGTCGGCTCCTTTTCAGTTTTCGTTTGTGTAAGTCATGTGCATGGCTTACTGGGTCTTCGGCTCATGCTTGTTTCTTCTTGTTTCCTTTGTCAGGACTGTTGGTGGAACCTCTACTTCGAAAGAGCGCTGTCTCCCAGTGGCTCCCTGTTGCCCCAGAGAGGGTCCGTAGGCGTAACGGACAATCAACGTGTAAACGGCCGGCTTGCATGTTACACCGAACCGTGTTCAAGGAGTGCCTGAAAAATCATGCCAAGTGAATCTGAAACAAAATTTTATGGGAGGTTATAGGGTAATCTTGCACAAGCAATAACAAGAGAAAAACGGTTACACAACTCACCCGTTACGGCCGGTATCGAGGGAAAACTCAAGCCGTAGTTTGACTAATGCACTGCTTGAAAGTGGACAGCGGTTTAGAGTGAATGCTTAACGTTACCGCACAAGATCCTGTGATAAGTATAGCAGAACAGCGAAAATTCATCTCACGTGAGGCAAGTTAAACAAAAGCAGGCAGATTACATGATAATCCCTGGACTAGTAAAATAAATGTAATAGCATGTGCGCTCGGTAAGGTAACAAAATTAAAATGGAATTATGTACGAAATAGTTTAATACAAAAATGGGAACATAAGTAACAACTGGAGAGAAGTTCCCAGCATATGCGGCACTCTAGCGGTACATCATAGATATCAGTCTAGTCGAGCTCCAATACTGACCAATGTCCAGTTATTCACTAAATTATACGTGAAAATTCGCAACACAGACTCCGGGGATGGTCCCGTATTCCAGATAATATATTGGCTTGCATTAAATAATTAGTCGTTTAGTACCGAATTATCGCCAAATCTCATGAGCTTTTCTTCGCCGACCGTTTGAGGTCGAAAGTACCGTCCCTGAATTTGGTTATTAGATAAAGACGTTATTTGATCGTCAGGTTTCGCATCATTCAGTGTGGGTTGGAATTGTTATTGTACGATTTATTAATAACAGTTATTTCTCATTGGTATGCGCGAGCTCCATGTTCTTCCAAGCGGATCGTTAAGAAAATTCGCATACCGCTAATTATCGACCTTCGGCGCGATTGGTCCTGGCAGAATCTGCCAAAACCACACAGAACATGGTGATTTCGAGGTTATCTTGATTCATGGTGGTTTCCCAGGTTAACAGCTCGCCATTTGGTACTCGTAGACCCTTATACAATCGGGCCGTTTGAGGGTCGAAAAATGGGAACTCGGTCGTTCCTAGCATAAGGTGTAGTGGTCAACACGATTGCTTCATGGAAATGTGACAAGAGTCCTAGTCCCGGCTACAACATGGATGTGCACTACTGATCATCTTCAGCAAGGATGAAACTCTAAAGCAACCGGCTGAAGAGTTCATCCGAATGCGAACGTTGCCAGCAAACCTGGATGACGTTCACCTATGAATCAATGAAACCCTTGACTACCCATCAGTAATCTAACCCAGACTTTGGCGATGTCGTAGGAGCGATTTCCAACTTCGAATGAGATAGTTGGGCGGACGAACCACGGCACTGCTTCTTCTACTAACCTTGAAGCCTTGGAGTGTGTAAACGGTTCAATTATCCCTAGTGCTCTAGCTTATACCACTGGCATCCTTAACGGCAGACAACCCCCCTGGAGCGAGTGGTGGTAACTGCGATGGCCATCTGTGTGGGTTTCCCCGGAAGAAAACAGGGACCCGACCCAGAGCTGGCGACTAGACAGTGGTGGTCCCGGCGGTGGAGATGCGGAAAAAATGAAACATAACGACAGAACCCCACACATTACATTCGCACCTTGCGGATTGTTTCAAAAAGCGGGTCAGAAAAAAAGCAATACGATCTTGCTGAATACGATGGGATTCACGAAATCCGTAATAAATCTACACTGGTAGTTTGGCTGCCGGTATGTGATCACACCAGCAGCAAACAGAACAGTTTTCATGGGTCTCCTATTGGCCACTGACAACAGTGACAAGATGAGTGAATTATATAATTGGGAGGGACATTCAACTTTGTCCGTGCGCGAATTTTTTACTATTCTGAACGATATTACCTACTCACCCCTCAGCATGTCGCTCAGCTGCCTCGATGTTTGTTTCCTTTCAGTCACTTTCATTGCGCGACCATCATCCCTTCAGAATACATCCACAATTATTTGAGATCGTTCTGCTTTCCTCGTTATGCTGGTTCTCATCTATTGGCAAAGAAGTTAATAGTTAAACGAATCGAACATATCGAAGTCGAAGAAGAGTGTTGGGGAATATCACACAGAAATGAGGTTAGCATTTTGAAAGCATGACTTCGCTGATATGCTTTTACCCACGCTTGTGGGTTAATGCATTGGTTTCTTGCCCAGGAATGTGTTTGAACTGAGCGCAATCACCCACTTCCGTGAATAAGCCAACCTAGGCGTGATCAGGTTGTAGAAACCTGGCTACATGAGGAGATGGGAGTCCGATTCGTTCAGATCCGAGACTCCATCTGTCATCGTGTGAACCGTCCCGTGTGTCACGGAGTACGTAGTGGGGGCGTCATTACTTACCCCAGCGACTTGCGCCCGCGCACGTCCTGCTTGCATACTAAAATACTTATGTAAGCCGCTTGACCGTTAATACGAGCTCAGATTCCTAAGTGGCTTCAGTTCGATTGTGGCGTAATCTCTGGCGTAAACGTTCACTTATATCCCAAATGTCCTACTACTGAGATTAAGAAGTTTGCTGACGTTTTTTCACTAGCTCCTCCGGGCGTTCTCATCGTGCCTTCATGTGTTGCTTACGGTGATTTCAACCGACTGGATATCACTCACATTGCCACCACCGGCCCGCACAACATTGTGATCCTCCTAGCACGTCTGGACGCAAACCCAGATTTAGTTCTCATTAATAGAACGCGATTGTTTGCAGCTTAATCGGTACATTTGAACACTGCACTGCGAAGCACTCTGTCGTAGTTTACAGCTCTCTATTCGTTGTGAAGTTTGCATAACCAGGCGTCGTCAGTATCTTCCTGACACTTGCAACGGGTTTAGGGAAACCAAATCTTCACTTGACTTGTTTTCTCCAGAAGACCCGTCTACTTACTGTGACCAGCTGACGGGCTACTCAGATTTGTCTCAATGTTTGTTGCTCCTAGGAGACAGTTCTGACTCGTGCGGGCATATTTTTTCTCCACTCCTCAAAAGACCCCAGACAAAATGGGAAAAGTCTTACAGATAAAATGATCATCGGTCTGTCAAATGCATTTCAAGCTACCAGACGTAGGACAAATCGTTTAGATTTTATGCACACCAACACAATTTTGGATAACACGACTGCTTGAAGATCAAGCAAATCAGGAAATTGTTGTGTGGATTGGACGCCCCATTCAAGCAATGCCTTCTGAGTTTCCAACCGAACAACCAGCAGCCCCCCTAACTTCGGCAGAGTTCTGCATTCGATTGATCCTCTCGATTCGACCAAAATCTCAGCTGTCTTCAAGGGACCTACCCGAGTAGAGTCATGCAGAGCGAACGGACCTGGTGTTCTATCACGGATTGTTCTTAAGAAGTGTACGGGAACTCTATGCCAACCGTCAGTTGGTTCATTCACTTAGTAGTTCAGACAGTGCAAGAATGTTGACTAGCGGAGAAAGGTGTGCAAAACAGTTCCTGAATAGAAAGGGTCAAAATCCTTCCGACCTCCCGTACATCTTAAGCACTTGAAGGTTATGGAAAGCTCATTCTTGCCTGAATGCAAGGTCAGTTTGTTATCGTCCACTTCAGTTAATTTGCCTATTCTCGTTCATACCAACCCTTGCTTAACTGGTTCATTCCATTCTGTCATCGTTTGATTGAAAGTCAAGAACCATCTACTCATGTTTCCTAGACAAGAACGATGCTTTTAGTGTGTGTTGATGGAACAAAGCCACTCCACTTTTTGCAAGAATCTGGAATTCAGATTTCACCTGTCGAGCTTTTACGTAGTCACCTTGCAATTCGAAGTTGGTCCGTTTGAATCGACGATCAGGCCTCAGCATCACTTACCACCTGCCCCGGTGGTCCTCAGGGCGCAATCCCTCCCCTTCCTAGTTTCCACTTTATATTCCACCTATGTCAGCCAATGACAGCACATTTGTAACAACCTATGAAGATAGTGTGTTGTTGGACAAAAACCGCCAAAGTATATTTTCTCTCAGTCACGTGATGGAGAATCTATCAGGGGTAATACGTTGGTATAAGTCTAGTTGTTTATCAGTCAACACATGCAAATGGGTTAGCACTTTTATGAGAAACTCTATTGTGTCTAACCCATCCATTACAAAAAAACCGGACTCTCACATTAATGTTTCCTTGTTAAGTACCCGGAGGTAAGTTCGAAAAACATGACAAAGTCACTTCATCTTATCCATGTTTTACTCAAAGTTCGGAGGTTTCCCTCCAATGTCCGGCACTTGCCTGTGCTCTTCAAGCCCCATCGCTTGGTTGGTCGTCTTGTTAAGGCTCATGTGCTACCATACAGGATATATTGTCTGCAAGTTGTTTTCTCTGGTTTGCTGCCAAGGGACTTCTCACTTTTGCAAGCATCTGTTCCGTTACGGTGACATCTCCGGTGGACAGTCGATTAAATTTATTGTTTTTCGTCATATCAGAATGTGCAAACAGTTTTCATCAGAAGTCCCAGTGAACGCAACGCGCCTTCCCGTCTAAGTATGTTTCTGTACCTTCTATCAGACCTCTTGTACAAGTATTTAACAGCACGTATCCGATCTGTCTTCTTTAATTTTCATTCGGCTTGCTTGCTATACAAACCCAACCTTTTTAATGGTGAATTGACTGCAAATCCATACCAGCAGACAGCTTCCATAAATGGTGACAGTTGTGACTGATTTACCTAACCTGTGGTTGAGCCCCACAGTCTTTCTGACAATTTTGTGATGCTGGGACGCGCATTTAAATGATTTGTATTTGCGAAGGATTAGTATGAAAAATGCCGAAAGTCGACCTATCGGGGTGCATGAAATGTTTCGTCAGCCCAACTTGAGCTGAATCAGAGGAAGAAGTGTGCAACGATGCTGATTCATCTGTGGTACAGTGTGAACCTCGAATGTCCGGCCAGCCCCCTCAAATGAGCTGGACGATTGCTTTCGTGCTCGCAGGAAAGGTTGGCAGAATTTCCCAAAAACATGATCGAGTCCGAAAAGGAACTATGTTTAGCAGTCTACTGGAATCTATGAGGAGAGCGACCGTTAGTGCTGACCGGCAAGGCCAGCTGGCTGCCCCTTTGAGGATGAGGCTGAGTATTTGGCATCGTTCTCATTTTCGGGACTCAGATATTCTACGCGTAGTGTTTAGGAAAGCAAAACTTATGGGGGTGTTGCTTAAAGTATTCATTTTAGGGAGATACTCACGACATATATGATTGCTTATTTCACCAGTTTACCTTAGGAGGAACGCGTTGCAACTTTGAAGCGCAATGAACATCGCTTTGATTGTCTGAGAACAAGCCGTGTCGCGAATTCTTACAGAGCGCAGGTAGGATGTGTGCATCCCAGTTGGGGTGGGCGCCATGACAAATCGGTTCATGTTGACAGGCCTTACTCAAACCAGAAAGAAAGGGTAAGGTCATTTTTTGAGGCTTACGCTCGGTCTATGTCTTTGCCCACAACCAGTAAGGATCAGGCTTGTTGTATAAACGGTTTTTAGTTGAAGCGACCTATGCGGCATGTGTTGGACGCGGTGTTAGCTTAGTGTCCACTGCATGGTAGGATAGCTCATTCTGATGACGATCAGCGTGCGACGTGTATTGTACGGTCTTCGGATTTACGGAAAATTGATCGGTATGAGGTCACTTTGCCGTACTGTTGTTCCTCTGCTAGTCTATGTACTTTTCTTGTTTCATTAAGTATCTGACTGAAGTGTTCCCCGTTCGGCGGGCCTTATTTATTGGGAACCTGGAAATGGATAAATCTGACGACAGCCGCATCTTGCGTCCCTTTATCGGAAACTATGTTGGGTGCATCGCATGACAGCTAGGTGTGCTGGGAAATTTTCCCTAGACGTCTCTACTTGGCTCCGTTGCGTATAACTGCCCATCAATTTTCCAACGTTGCCGTACTCACCCACCCGTACATATTGCTCCACTCGTTTTGAGGTCACCGCATGACCCGCTTGCCTTTTATTCCATGCGCTTCACTGAGGGGTGAATCTTTGCTGTTTTTTCTGCACAGTTAAAGGGACTTGTGAAGCAACTTTCTGTATTCACGTTACGATGGTTATTCAACTTGCAGCGGTCGACTTGTGATTTCCCGCAAGCTTTTACAGTTGATACTGATCGTCATAGTTGGGGTATTTGGCCGACTGTTTTACACATTTTACTGCCTACAAACAGTGCGGCACATCCTTCCACCAAAATCTTGCCCTGAATTTGGTGGTAGTTGATACTGTACACGTTGCTCGAAGATGTTCCGGTCGTTACATGGATTATGCCGTAGATTACTGGACTTTGGCGCAGAATGCAACTAAGCGCTGGGATGTGACTAGGTCTCACGGTCTGGTGATCTTCGAATTCATATGCCTGAAGCAGGCTTTTGTCACGCGGCATGCGGTATCGCAAGAGGTTCAGACACCTCATGGCCAATGTTTGATTGAGAGATAAAGGGATTCCCATAATCTCTGCGAAAACGGAACTCCAGAATGACCGGTAATGAAGAGGAGATTTTCAACCATTGATGAGGCCGGCCCATGTTATTGCGAAAATGATTTGCCAGCGCTTGGGACATCGCGAAACCCGTGTTTTCCGGTTTATGACACTTTTTAACCTAAGAGTCTTCTTGTAGGTTCTATCGGTCGTGTTCCCTTGGGTACTGATTTTGTTGATCTCCGTGATTACAAACGGCCGTTTGTTTGTTTGATTGGGAAACGAACTCCCGACACGGAATTCTTCGTTTTCGAGGCAACGAGTTGAAGTTGGTACCGTGCGCGGCCTGAAAATTCACAGGAAGGCTGTGATTCAACAGCAGCTTCTTTAGTTTGTCGAACAAAGGCTTTGCCGGAGGCGACGGAAGGCGAAGATGCTTCGACGAGGAGTATATGTCACGACCACCATCAGTGGAGGATCGAGTTAACCGGTCTTGTTTGGTGTTTTTCCGGATGATGCGCAACACCTGGGATTGCCCCGGTGTGACAGGCGCGAAATTCACACGCCAAAGGAGTAGTTTTAAGCAGCGAAACCAGAACCACATCTCCCCTACCATAAGTATCTAGAAACTTGTTTCGCACCCTGACAGCCACATTACAAAATCCGCTAAGTCTGATGACGCATTTATTATCATACTATTAGATATGCGAAAAGTCGTGGATTGTGTACTCCACAGGCAGCTGGTGACCATGATTATATCTCTTCCTGTACATGTTCCATTGCTTGGTCGTTTTGTCCCCTTTTATGGAAGTTATGCGCGACCAGTGAAGGTGGGACGGAATTAGTCGATGCCGCAAACAGTTGCCAGCAAGGTGACTCAAGGAAGCGTCTTTAGACCGTTGCGTTTTTTCATCTCCATAAATAGCGTATGGGAACTTGGTAAATAGGGGGAACGACTTTAGTTGGTGGCGATATTAAAATAATCTACAATTTTCTATCTGGCGGTCCCAAGTCTTGTGTAACAAATATACAAGGCCTCGTTACTGGAGCTTAGGACCTAAGCATGGCGAACGAAATTTCTACCAGTCAAACGCTGTAGTACCACAACCATCCCCATATTACGCGAATAATTTAACTTCTTTAAACGCGCATCCCTCCAAGTAGTTAAAATAAGGAGGACACTAAGCCACATCAGGCTTTCGTTCCATCTCGTTTTCAGCCCATAAGTTTATAAGCTATATCGACGACCTCGGCCGGAGCAGTGCATGTTCATGTACAATCACTTGTTTCGGGCTGGTAGGCTAGCCCTGTAAAATCGTTGACCAAAAGTTCACTCAGCTACTTGTCATCTTTGAACGGTAAAAACTCTGCCGAAGGCTCTGAATCGATCCTTCTTTGTAATGGCGACTGATGAGGAACCCAACGCCCACTGGTAATTTAGTTCATGATATTGAGTTTACTGTGCACTTTTCGACCCATCTTTCAGACGATCCGAAGGAGGGTATCAGGGCCAAAAAAATTTAACAGTTAGGTTGTGTGAAAAATCCACCTGAATGTCTCATATTGAATTCAGTGGGTGAATCGGGGGACTGACTGCCCTGAGAGGATTTCTCAAGCTGTCCACAAAGAGGTCCACCAGGGTCAACTCTGAAAAATGAAATGTGAGGGTTCCGGGCTCCCATGTGGCTTTGTTGCTCAGCTGCTAAGGCTTCTGTTGCGTTTGTGAATGCTGTTTCGGTAGCTCCTTCAAATTCAGTCGAAGCCCACAATTTTCCCAACTGGCTTTCACTTAAATCGTCACATCTGCCAAACTATTAATTGGTAATATCTTTATCAAGTTGATGAGAATATCCATAAAGGTCTTGTGGTGAACCCCTCGTTTCTGTATAAGTCGATGGTGATGGCAACATCATGAAACCCTCGTTTGCCTCGCGAAATACCCCTTGAGATAAGTGCGAAATCTGGAGCTTTCTCTGAACGTAACCTGGTAACGTGAACATAATACAGAAGCTGCTTTGTGGATCCCCGGCATTTAACAGAGACTATCTCAACTTCAGTCAGGTCGGTCCTTGGCAAATCGGTGGAAGTCATCGAAGGCGTGAAGGCAAAATTGGACTAAAACTCCTCCCTCTGGAAATGTCACACTTACAGAAGGCAAGACAAAGTCAGGACAAACCGCCACATAGTACTAAACACATAAACCCGCCGTCGTTTTTGGACCGATTAATATCTGTCTACAGTATGGCTTCCGCTCTGAGACTGATAACGTACGCTTGTATTTTTGAAACTTTAGTCCGGACTCCCCCACTTGTGTTCTAGCCTGCATTGAAGCTTCTCATAATTCTAATTCTCCGACTTAGTGCTTCTCTTTCCACTTCGAAAGTACTGAGAACTGACATAACTCATGAAGCTGGCGTTACCGTTAGGAAGAATGCATAGCGGAACTGATGGAAACATCAGCGACATTGAGTTGTTCAACAGAATTATCCACCATTTGGGATCGTTCGACGTCGTGGCATACTTGGTGGACGATAAAAATCCTTAACAGAAAAATCCACGTATCAGCGCCGACGTGCTGACCATGTGTAAAACCGAACCGCATTCGAACGACTCATTGAAAACAACCGACGAAGTGGTGACAAGGTTTCAGCAAAGGTTCTACGGTACGACAGGATAAGCGAAAGAATGTGCAAAGCAAACTGCTGTATGCGACAACTGTGGCAGTTAGTATCAGCAGTAAAGATGTGGTGTGGTTACACATATCCACTGCTCAAAATTAGACAATTTTTGAAAGCGAATACACGAAGTTGTTTCACACGTCCCCTCTTTAAATTAAAAATAGGCAGCAGGGGTGGGTCAACAACAACACTGGTGATTAATAAAGCAACAGGTATGGCTGAGTATGTTCGGTTAATTTGCAAAATAAAGAAGAAATTGTGTACTAAGGTGTTTGATACAAAAATTGGGGAGCCAGACATGTCGGTGGAGAATGCTCCCAAGAAATCGGCAGCAGCCTCATACGTCTTAAAAATTTGCGTAACACTAGGTACCTCTTTTGTGAATCAAAAAGTGTCTGTTAGTGCTCTTCCAAAAGCCGGACTCGTCCATTTTTGTCTGGCTCTCTATTCGCAGGATTCAGGATGGCGGACCATTTGCTTTTAACTTTCATGGGCATCATGGATTTGCTGCTGGTGTGACAGACGTGCATATGGGATATTTTAAAATGACAGATGTCCTTCAGAGGGTTATTTGGCAACACGAGGATAGGCGCCAATCCAGAACCGGATATTCTACAAGCTTCTTATGGCGAGAGACGGAACCGGGGGCACGCAAGCTCCCAGGTCGAGGTTTTATTACTAAATATCATAACGTCCTCAGCGCTTCCCGAACAAAGTCGTTCGATTTAATGAAGCTATATTCATTCGCCTTGTTTGAAAAACGGCGTTGGCGCCATCCGAAGATTGATATAAATCGAACACAAGCAGAAAGCAACTCACCATGTTGATTTATGTAACTGATAATCAGCCCCCGAAAACTTCATCGTTTCCATTGGACGGCTTCAAACTTGCACGCCAGGCAGTCAAACCGAGCGCGAGCCAAACAGATCAGGGTTCAATCTGGCCTGTAACGGCTCACTGGGTGATCATCTGCTCAGGGTAGGTGTTCAAAATAATGAGTTAAGATGTCGACACAGCTTCTTTTTGCCGCCTTCGTGTAGTGTGTGGGATTTTCATTTAGACCAAAATATTGAAGCTAGTTTTGGTTCTGCTTTTAAGACTTGTTTTTATAATTACGTAACAGCAGATGACGCGCTGCACCCATCGTCTTTGCATCAGGCGCCACTGCTGCTGGGCCGTTCCTGCTAACAAGCTACGGAATATACAAAACTTTTACCCACTGCCTCAGCACACAGTTCGTTAAACCACGACGCCAAAATGCTAAAACTTTTACTGACTAAAAGCTCAAAAAATCGAAAACATAGAACTTACAACGTTCACAATCATCAACTAACCTCAGTGGAGTTCTCGGGAAAAAATTTATTGAAAAATCACGCTTCCGCACATTCATCATCAAGCCAACACATAATTAATACAAAACGTTGTTGTCGGGTCGGAACCAAAATACAGTTACCCAGTTCAACTGAGGTCAAACATGTCATTGATAGATATGAAGAAAACATTCTGATAAAAGTACGTTGCACTTATGACGTGACTGAAATCATAGCGGTTTGATCGATCATGGTGTGTAGTGAGATCACCTCCGACGTCCCTAAAATCCTAAACTCCCTGCGAC
>LUCH01008864.1:0-12693 GCA_013368495.1 Paragonimus heterotremus | reverse complement strand
AGGTATTTGATGGACGACATGAAAAACTGGCACTTGTCTGCTCGAAGCCGAAACCCGTAGTCTTGGACGCGTTGGTGATCGATGGCGATTCGTTCTCAAAGTTCGTCACGCGTTCGCCCAGAGATAATGATGTCGTCCAGGTAGGCAACCGTGCCAAACAGGTCGGATAGCATCACATCCGCGACCTCCTGGAAAATGACTGGGGCGGTCTTGACACCGAATGGCAGTCTGGTGTACTGCTACAGACCGCGATTTGTGTTGATCGTCAACAGACCACGGGATTGTGCAGCGACTTCTATCTGCAGGCATGCATCGACCAGCTCGAGCTTGGCGAAGCACGTTCCACCGTGTAGGATCGTGAACAGGTCTTCAGGGACGGGCAGCAGATGGCAGTTAACCTCCAAAGCAACGTTCAGCCCGGTAGAGAAATCAACGCAGATACGAATTGATCCATTGGCTTTCTTCACGACAACGATGAGGGCTACCCAGGATGAGTAGGTGACAAGTGTAAGCACTCCCAGATCCTCAAGACGTTTGAGTTCCTGCTTGGCGAGAGGTAAACTAGCATAAGATACAGGACGTCTTGGGCGGAAAACGGGTTGGGCGGCAGGTTTGAGGTGCAAAACCTCTTGGGCACGAGTGCAGCAGCCAAGACTTTCGTCGAACACTGATTTGAATCGTTGAATGAGTTCATCCGCAATGCATGGCGGATTCGCTGTGGAAAATTGCAGTGGATTGCAAACGTCCGTGACTGATAGTTTTACCATGCCAAGCTGTTCAAGCCAATCGAGACCAAGTAGATTGAGATTTGAATCAGACGGGTAACACACTGCATCGATGGCTTTGTTTTTGAAGCCGACACGACAATGCAACTGCTCAGTTAGTTGCACTGTATCACCACAAGCGGTGGTGGTGGAAAGGGATGTCAGCTGGACTGGCGGGCGGCCGATTGATTTTTGTAATCGATTGGAGATGATGCTGATATCAGACGCAGTGTCAAGCTGTAAACGAGCTGGGTGTCTGTTGATCAGTACGGACACGAACTTCCTGCTTGAGGTGATATCGACTTTGAAGGAAGCAGGCAAATTGCTGGACCTGGCGATTGGTTTGGAATGAGGTGGGCGCGGCCGCTTGTTGGTTGCGCGTTGACTGTCCGAGGTGCGTGATTGACAGTAGCCGTCCTTGTGGCCTACCTTTTTGCAACGCTGATACCGCTGTTGCTTGAAGGGGCACTAACGCGTGTAGTGCCATGAGCCGCAGTTCCAACAAGGAGAGGGCGGTGTCTTCTTGGAGGCAGAGTTCACTGGGCGGTTTGTTGCGGAGGGTTGTTGCTGTTGCCTTGAACCTGCGATTGTGTTGTCAGAAGTTTTGGACTGAGCAGGATTCTGGACTAAGGCAGAGTCATGTTTGAGGTTGAGCAGTCGATGGCCTTCAATAATGAGGTCTTGAAGGGTAACTGACTCGTCTTGCTAGATCCGACTGAGCATGCGTGTGCGAAGGTCAGCATCACTGGGAGACTGGAGGCTGCAGATAAAGATGGGGCACTTGAACTGATTCTCCGTGAGGGAGGATAGCTTGAGTCGCTCACATTCATGATTCATAGGTGACAAGGTCACCAGAGTCTCGCTTGATCATCTTGAGACAGTGGTACCGCAAGTTGCATAGAGACGACTGGTCACGAAATATCTGCGACAGGATATTGACCGTCTCGTTGAAGCTGATGTCATGTGGGCTCTTGGGCACGATGAAGTTGATATACCGCTCGTGCTCCGCCAGGCCAAGTTTGCGGAGGAGAAGCCGGACCTTCTACGGACCATCCTGATTGACAAATTCGATACGAAAGTGGTCATCGTGCCGACGGAACCAAGAATCGAATGTCACGTTGGCATGCGGGTCGTAAACGAACTCGGAGATACCGGTTGCCAAACTATCAACGGATTGCGCACCACTTCGTTGTGCGGGTTGGCTCAAATTCGTACTGGACAAACGCTGGGCAAGCATCTCTATAAGCTTCATCTGTTGCTGCAACAGCAGCTTAACGTCAGCACCGTTCAACACCATTGATTAGAAATAGTATTAGTCTCCAACTGTTGCGACCCCACCTGATAGAGGAAGGCAAGAACAACGCAAAGACCGCGAGTAGTATCTCTATCGCGAACGAATGCAACGATATTTCAAAACTGCACGAAAATCAGAGCGCAAATATCGAAATCCAACTCTCGTAACTTAGATCCCTCAACAAGTAAGGAAAAAGACGGTCTTCACCACCTGATACATGCGATCGAACGTAGACATCGATGATTAAATGCCTGGAGATGTTTATTGTTTGCTCCGAGCTGTAGTGTTTCTCAACTGTAAAATGGTGCAGTTTGTACAATCGCTTTAGTTCGGCGATCCTTAGGCTTCAGAAGGATGTTTCACTGTCGCCAGAGATGCCATAAATTAACGAATACCGTACTGGTTTTGGTCGTACGAGCTGCTGTTTCATTCTCTATAGCTCCGCCGCTGTTGGTGAAGCCTCTTCAGTGCACTAGGTGGTCAGCAACCTACCTAACCGTATTACCCAAAATTAAGTTTGCGTAATCATGGCAGCCTTGCGGAAACACTCTGCACTTTGAACGTTGAAAGACCTTTTTACGAAGTGTTTAGCTGATTGTTAAATACCATCTAGCTTTGTATGTGCTGATTGTAATTTGTCAAACAGCAGCTTGTTGTTAGCATGATCAAGATAAGTCCGTCTTTCACCAGGTATGAGGTCCACTTCGGCAGACAGTCCTGCATTAGTTCTCCAATGATAAAATCAAAGTAAAGCGATGAAAGTGGACAGCCTTGACATATGCCACTCCTGTTGCTGAAACTGCCAGACAATTCATAGTAAGCGGTAACCTCAGCTAGGGTGTGAGAATGAAGCGCCGATAGTATGTGCTCATACTTTGTCGGTAAACACTTGCTTTTAAGCGACTTCAAATTGTAGATTAACCGACTGGATCGAACGCATCCATATAGACGTGAAAGGCGTCAGTTGTTTGCCGGTCGTGCGTACGATGCCGCTCCAGATGTTGCGGAATTGCGAAAGTGTGGCCGATATGTTCCTTTCCTGAACGGAACCCTACTTCTTCTCTAATATTTGCCCTACGGACTGCAGTCAGTAGAGGGAGTATAATGGAACCTAGAGCCCCGGTTTGTTTCAAAGTGCCTTCGTTTCCGTGATCACCAACGGCGAATGGTTAGATGTAAACATATGGTCGGATCCGGATGTACCAGTCAACTTTCCAACTGGATTTTGTGAAAGATTGTCCTTCACTCAACCAGGTAACTAAGGCCAGCGTTATGCGCTACCGCTGTCATCATCGTCTGCGCCTTCCCAAAAAACTTAATAGGTGTTCACTGACGTCGTTTCTTTTTTGTCACGTCCTCATAAAAACGTACTGAACGACAACCAAATCTAGTGAGGGGAACATGTAATCGAGACGAAATTAACTTCTGCGTTCGGAAGCTATTTCATTTTGTCCGGTCCAGCAGTGCTAATAAAATGACTTGCAAAATGGATGTTTCACCAATGAGCAGTCTGCAAGACACGTGGAATGTTGAGTGGAACGCTCATTCATCGTTTAATTGGCCTGTTGCTGCAGTTTCTTTGCCTCGTAGGCCTAGTTGTGATCTGTGCTGGCAAGGCTTCTATGGAAACGGATGTTTAATTGGAAATCTAAATTAGGCACCTTAAGACTGTCTCAAACGGTCCTGTCGTGGATAATAAAAACTAGCTAGTTGAGTTGTGGTCACTTCCTGCCCTTCAAATTTGGGACACTGGGAGAGTTTCGTCGTCTTCGAAAGAATCGGTAGTCACCACTGTCTCCAAGGTTTGTGTAACGTGTGCGTCAACCACTGAGGAATCAGTTTGATGTCACATGTGTCGGTTATGCCTTTCATTTTATTCGGAAAATGCAAACAGCAGTAATGTAATGAACGCCTCATTTTCGTGCAGGCTGTTGAAGTATCGAATCTTCACCGTCACTAAAGTGCTCATACAACGCCACGTTTGCCGGTGAGCATCATGACAACACTTACTTCTGTCAGAAGAGCTGTTCTCTGGGATCGCTTACTAGCGAGGATGTGTTTTTATTATGTACTCCATCAGTTTCCAGTTGACAGTCAGACTTAAGGTAGAGTCAGATCTTGCGATAGATTGGCGTCACCGTTCACCGTATCTTGCAGAATGAGGCAAAGTTATCCCAACCATACTTTTCTCTTAGTTGGCAGTTAAACAGTGTGTACTACAGGTGTGTTGCTGTCAATAATTACTGTTATTATTATTGTGATTACGATTATGATGATTATTATTGTAGTCGCCCCACTTATTTCGGCAACCCGTCGATTGTGGCTTGTACCGCGCAATGGCTTTCCATACCTTTTGTTGACCGACTTTCGGTTGCCGCCAGCTGACTAGTTCCTCCTCTCAGCCGGTGTAATTCGCTGTAGTTTAAAGCAGAAGTGGGTGCATCTTTTCTAAACGTGTATTATCACCACAAATCACCCCGTTATTTTAACTCAGTGCCCATGGGAGCCACATTATAACTGATCTGCTGAGTAAGTAATGCACAATAGTGAATGAGGATCACACGCGACGTTGTTTACTGTAAGTACTGTTGGTAGAACGGGCGAACTGTAGTTTCAATAAACTCAGTCTGAACAGCTTGCCGGTATTCATCTAACACTTGATGGTCCATTTCGCATGGCAGCATACGCCTTATAGTATAGCATCTGTAACGTATACTCCCTATGAAACGAGATACTCAAATATTTATATCAACATGCCGCATGTATGTGCAAGAATGTCTGGAGACATGGAAACATTTATTACATTGCTACGTACGATAAATTGAACCCCTGTCGCTGAAGTGTAGTGACCTGGAGATAACCCTGGTCTGCCTACTATACAATGTGTAAAATTCTTCTCAAAATCTTAGTTCGCATTGTACTTAGGATCTTAAGGATCTTTGTTTGCTGTCTGCTTGGTGCATGCGATCACGTTTGTTTGTTTGCATGCTTGTCGGCCTATGCTGGCCAAGGGCGCCATATACACTCTTCCGGCTTGCTCCCGCGCTCGACGATCGGATCCTCAACCTCCCTAGCTACCTCTGCGTATCGGTGTCGTGTAGCGCTGATCGAATTCTATTGTAGTGATTGTATAATATGTTCTGTCTCTCGCAATTATTGGTGTTTTTATTTCGCGTCTGGTAGTCGTTGTGTATACCCGGGAAAGCGTTCATTTAGTGCACTAAAGATGTCGTATCGGCATACGACCGTTGTTCACTCCCAATCTGCATTCTAACTTTGTTGCCTTTTTTGCCGGTTGTTTGCCTCACCGTTTCTACATTCACGTGACAATGGGTTCAAGTCTGGAATACTGCTGTTTATTTTTAGCAGTCAGAATATCCAGCTGTTGTGTGACTTAAGATGCCCTGTAAGAGTAAACGTCCTACATGAGTCATAAAAGTGGACTTTGGGGTATTTTCTCACAAAATACGGTCTTGTTCGTCGAAGAGGACTTGGGTGAACTCTCCGTTTGAGACAACCAAATAAATCGTTTTTCTTATTGCAGATTTCGTTTCACTATGTTCACACATTTTCTGTTCTTTTGATCATCTTAGCCTCTTCCACAGTTGGACGTGCTTTACAATGGCTTCCCTTGAGGCCTCATTCGCTGAAGTGTGTGCGTTCTTACGCAAGCGCAAAGTTTCGGAATCCGTGATATCTAAGTTTGAAATGCACGCCATTGATGGACTATCCTTCTGTTTGCTCACAGAGCAGGATTTACGGGAGATGCATATTACTTCAATTTCTCAAAGAAAACAACTCATTTTTCTGGCCGCCACGTGGCGACGCACTGTTGAGAGAAGATCATTTCACAATCAGCTAAGTCCACTTTCGGATTTATTCAACGATATTAATTGTGATCGCTTGGAAGCTAAGTGTACGTATCCTACTACATCCGATGGTCTTCTGTCTTCATTGCTTGACTGTAGTGAGTACAATTGTTACGTGGCCAGTGGGGACTCAAGCGATTTAGTTTGCACTCGGGAATCGAGTGACTGTGACAAGTTACCTTATGATCCAGTTGAGCCCCACCCACGCATGTGGAAAGTGTTTGTCAGTGCACTGTACGCATTCATTGTAGCCGGAATAACTGCGTTTGTAATGGTCATCGCTCATGAACGGCTTCCAGACATGTCTAAATATCCACCTCTACCGGATTTGTTACTGGACAATCTTCCACACATCACATGGGCCTTCAAGGCCGCTGAGTGGGTTGGGGTTTTACTCATGTTTATGTGGATCGTAATCCTTTTCTTCCACCGTTATCGACAGATCCTGCTTCGACGATTTTTCGCTCTTACTGGAACTGTCTTTCTGTTGCGGAGTATAACCATGCTGATCACCTCACTTAGTGTCCCGGGCCGACACTTGACGGAACATTGTACACCTTACGAATTCGCAAACCAAACTGCGCGTTTCAATCGCGTTCTCGAAATTTGGCTAGGTTTTGGCATGTCTATTCGGGGAATCCACACTTGTGGCGATTACATGTTCAGCGGCCATACTACCTGTTTGACTTTGCTCAATTTTTTTATTACTGAATATTCGCCCAGCCGAATCCAACTACTACACACGTTTTCTTGGGTATTAAACCTGTTCGGTGTGTTCTTCATTATGGCAAGTCATGAACACTATTCAATTGACGTTTTTGTGGCGATTTACGTCACCTCACGACTCTTTCTCTACTATCACTGCCTGGCCAACAACCGAATTTTACATCAAGCAGACAAAAAGCGTGCTCTCATATGGTTTCCATTATTTTCTTTTTTCGAATACGACGTGAACGGAATTGTGCCAAATGTGTATGAATTGCCTTTCCGAAATTGGCGCAGTTGGCTGTTTAACTCGCCAAAGACCAACCATATTAACTCCAAGCTTCTGTTAGCCACACCCACAGGAACAGACAGTTGTGCCGATTGCACGGATTCGGATGAAATATCGTCCGTTTGCCGCCGACACACTCCCACAAACACATGAGGCTTAGTGGTTCACTGATATTGCTCACATTCAAGCAACTTGTTTCGACATATATTTTCAACTGGATTTGTTTTTCCGTTGTTTTATCAGAGTCAACACCATATTTTGTTTAATCGTCCCTATTATTTTTGTTAGCCGACAACTTTTTTCGTTTGAGGGGTAGATTTTATACTTTTATTGTCCGTTATAGTTTTTTTCTTTTGAACTAAAATCGATCAGCCCCGTGGCTTACAAACTGCCAACCATTTAACACCCTCTCTGACGAGGTTGAGGGACGTATTTTACAAACACTTAGCCCCTATTGTCGCCAGCGGAGTGAAAGACAGCCGTGAATAATAAACACAGTGGTTCACCTAGACGAAGTCCACTCACCAGGGGTAACTGGAGTGTTGTTTGCTGGGGATTGGGTCAACGTTCGAGGGGAGTTCCGTAAATCTGGTGATCCCACAAGGACAACGGGTTTGAGAGGCAGTGTTTGTTGGTCGTTTTTTCGAAGAGAGATTTACGCGTGTAAGCATGCTTGAATATGTCTGTATTTATGTTCATCAGCTACTTTGGTCTAGCACGTTTGTTATCATTCAAACGTTGCATCCGATTTTCTGGTTGACCTAGATTAGACACCTGCTGACCCACTCGACTGTAGACATACGCCGTCCTTTAAGTCATGACAAGCTTAACTTACGGGATTATATCATTTCATTTGTTTTTTTTTTCAATCAGAAGCGTGCAAAATTAAACGGTTTATAAGGCGTACGAGTCACATGAGCATTAAAACACCACAGTAACTCCCTGACGATTCGATTTCACTTTTAGTGACTTTCCCTAGTATTTACCACAATTCCTTCAGGTTTAGCCGTGATCGGCTCATTAGTCTTCGTATAATTGTAGCTCTAATTGGAGTACTGTCTATAATAACCAGGTTGTTACTTTGACATTCGTTCCTGCAACGAATTCTCGTGGTGCTTGTGTGGATGGTGCCGGTCTGTGCTGAGTAAACAAGTCATGGACTCGATTATTCCGATATTCAGTGGAACATTTCACTGCAACCGCGGGCATGACTAAAGCTGCTAGCCGGTGGATACTGGACAACACAAGAAATTGAACATGGGGAACTCGTCTAATAAGCCAGATGTGACGGGCGGAAGTGTGTGACAGATGACATCAGCTATGCAGGCAGAACTTGCTAAGAGTGCACACGATGTTTCAATGGAAACTCCGTGGAATTCTGTCGTTTTTTCGCAGGAAGAATGCGCACAGTTTACGTGTGATGTAGTCAATTAAATTTCGCCAGTTCAACTACTTTTCGACGCAGTTCGAGTCCTAGTATATTAAGCGAGACGAGCAAGCCCGCCGGACTGTCGCCCGTCACCTGTATCACCTGTCGCTGTTTAGTATACAACAGTTGTTGGGAATTAGTCCAGGGTCGTTTCATTGCGTTTGTGGTTCAACGGCCTAGCTGCCTGGTTTATGGTTCAGCGCTTGTGGGCGGATGTTTGGGGTTTCACGAATATTTACATACCTTGTCCGTTTGCGAGCACTTCGTGTCACTGAAAATCGAATACAGGCCGGTTGTATGCGTGCTCTACAGGTCCAGTTAATATGGCGTTACACTTCGGTAAAAATGTGTATAACATGCTGGTTTGGTCGGGTAGGCATCATTAATGAACCACATCTTACTTTATTTGATGACTGTGTTTTGACATACGCGCGACTTACTGGCTCGATCGTATGTCATTGTTATGTACAACTTTATTGTTCCGTTACTGGCGTTGTCCCTAACCCAGTATCAAATGCACCGTTTGTGGTTATACGAACACAACTAGATATTACTTAATCAGTCTTTTTTCTAGACGAGACTGAAGACTAGCTGCTACTGGAATATCGAGCAAAAACGAGGACCAAAGTGGAATTGCGATTGATAAGGAGGGGAACTGGGGACCTCTTAAATAAATAGATGTGTGCTTCTGCAACAAGCGTAACTACACTTGCATACAGATGATATACTATTGGGACTGCACCGTCTACTTTCTGACAGTAACATTTTGGAAGGGTATGCATGAAGTTTCGACTCTGTACTATTAAACGAGTTAGGTATCATTTCAGGATGACAACTTTTTGCTCAACAAAGCTTCCAAGTTTATTCATGATATACGCTTACTTTACTAATGAAAAGACATCACAAGATGTTACCTCGTCCACTTTCTTCAGTTCCGAATGCAAATAATTACGAAATAGAGAATCATTTGTTTGCTGGTCACGGTCACGGTGGATCACGTACGTACAGTGGAATAAGTGAACGTTTTGTTTGGATATGCCAGCCTTCGTAATCAGCAAATAATACACCTGTTACTTAGCAGAATCATCCACATCCCCCCGATACCATTCGCAACACCGACTGCCAAGCACATCTTCTCTTGACTTGCGACTGCTCATTTCTTCATTCGCTTTTCTGTCATCGCTTACGCAACTTGTTATATGAGCAGACGTGTTCGCTGGATCTAACATACCGTCGGTAATGTACTAACACTGGCTACTACCAATTCTGTACTTCATACACTTGTGGAATAAAGCACATTCCATGCCGACAAATTGATGTTGTTAATCCACTTGTTGTGTTTTAAGCTGCTTTTGGATCGACGCACAAAAAAGGTATGCCATCTTGGGGGGGGGATGGATACAACCTTGGAAATCATCCAGTGCGTAATTTCGGGCTAACCAATTTTGAACAACAACATTCAAGGAGGCCTTAAGTTTAATACCCGGTGACAGGCGCAACTTTCTGAGTACTTTGATCCTGGTCTTTATGTGGCTTATTTGTGGATGTATTTATTCACGATATTATTTTTATGTTGAACGTGGGATTTATCTAGTAACTTAACTTCAGGTACGTTTCCGAAGTGAGTTACTGGTAGCTGAAGAGCTTGTATGAAAACACGGAGACAGTTTATTTAGGTTACTCAAGTAGACCTTGAGGGCATTTGTCAATTATTTTTGCTTCTTCGGTGTATGCTGGCAAGAATAAGTAACGAATCGAGTCGCATTAGTCGTGTACCAGATTTTTTAACTAAACGTCCGATTACTTCGCTTTATCGTCGCATGTAAACATGAGGGGTATCCATTTTTTAATATGGCAGCTAGGATTCTGACCAGTGTTTTCTCATCCTAGTAACTCATCTTGTTCCGTTCTTATCAAGGCCTAGGAAATCAGTTTTTTTCTTTTCATAAATCACGTTACTTAGCTCGTTGAAGGCGTGCGTAATGCTCAATTGTTAACGTTTGTGTGAATAGAACGGTCAGTTGCTATGACGGATTTTCCCTTCTTAGGGGCCTTATGATTAAGTCTGAATTGCTCACATCGTCAAACATACTGAACTATTTTCTAAATATTGAGAGTTCGTTGATCTGACCTTGAATTTGTACGATAGTAAGCTGTATTTGATACAATGCATAATTGGCGACTATAAGTCGAAGCTCATCTGTTTCCTATCAAGTCGCCGTTTGAGGCGATTCTGTGGCCCCATCGATTATCGTAAAAAAGTCACTTTGGATATGTGACTAAAGGTTGGAGAGTGCAAGTCAAACTTGTAAACAAGTAAAACTTGACAGTTTCCTGATCATACTCAGCGCACATTGAGGATCAGAAGCGAACCTCTTCTATTCGGACTACTAAGAATGAGAAATGAAGCACTGCGACGTTTTATAGGATGCATTAACCTGCGGTGTCATACGTAAAATGTGTTCAAAATTTATAGTTGCATACTCTACCCAGATGACTAAGACTGTTCTCATGGTCCACGTTTTCCCATTGTTTATTCGCAGTCTTGACTGTTTGACGCGAATATAAGTACCCATACTTCCGAATAAAGCACTGCCGGCGGTCGGTTCTCGACCTCTCTCTAGCTAACCGTTGTAACGGCGTTATCATTAACTTGACATGAAATCATTTTTATACTCCGCCCAATCAGTACTCGGTTTCCACTCATAACGACCTTTTATGTCACATCTGGTTTCTCCTGTGTCTTTGAGTTGCGACTTAGTGCGTCGTACTCGGAGGCCGTTAGTAAATTTACTAAGATGTTCCTAGTTTTGTCAAAACCTGTTTCGCATACTGCGTGCTTTCTTTCCAAACAAATCTGCCGTGTGAACATAAATCCATGGGAAGCCATAGGTACACTGTCAATCTCTTAGCGGATTCTGTGTTATAACTGGAGTAAGGACGAACGTAACTAACATGCACTGTCAGGCGAACGGATCAACGACAAATTTCAAATCACCTATTACTAGACACCAACTTATAATACATAATCGGATGTTCATGGGCATTTTTAATCTTCTCAAATCTGCTTCGTATTAATCCTGTATGAGTTCGTCAGTAAAGTACGTTGACTAGGTGTTTTACGTTTCTGTTTCATGCAACTGATTGGTTGCATAAAAGCTACCGTTTTTTGAGTTTGCTTATCACACGGAAAGTGTGAGGTGTAAAACACTGACGACGGTCTTTCCTGAAAAATCATCACTGACAAAATTCACAGGGTAATTGAAGTTAAGTCTTTTGGAGGTACAAGCTCAAAATGACGTATCACAACAGAAGCAGATTAGGGTCGTGATGAGACGCCTCAGCTGGCGACATCCCTCAACAATTTGTATTTAGAAATGGTCAACGCTCACCAATACTATTTCGATCGGTATCAACGAATTTATATGTGGTATTTACTTTGGCCCATGTTCTGAGTTCAGATTACAATGACATTAATGTGTTATTCAAGTTGGACAACTCGGCAGATACTTTAAAAGTCTAGCGGCTTCTCAAGCCTGATATCCTTAGAATGACTCCATGAAATCGGAATGTGATAATCGAACTCGTAGAACTAATATCAGCAGTTACTTTCTACTGTCGGGTTTGGTGATCGCACACCCTCTCAATTGCTCCGCCACATGAGATCCATGGTCGGTGTTACCAGCGTAGATGATTCCATCATCAGGCAACGGTGGACCAAATGCCTCCCCCTTAACACCTCAGCCATTTTGACAGTACAGGACCTCGAGATACCATTAGAACAGTTAGCAGAGACGGAGGACAAGACTCACTAGTGTTTCTTCGGGCGTCCTATCATCCATGTGTGTGACCCTTCCCCTCGCGCTGATCTACAACAAGGCGTCTCAGCTAACACTATGTGATGGTTCTAGGAGTACGGACATGGAGTAATTGATTCAGCTCAACCCCAGAGATAGCTACGACACAATAGTAATAACAACCGAACTAAGCAAAGTAGGCAATTTATCTCTCGAGAGCAGTAGTGGTCACTTCGCTTTTTCACACGTTCAGGAGTTCTCATCTGCACCGGGTCGATTGCAGATGCTCCTTCAGTAACTGACTTCAAATCCGAAACAGACTCAGAAACGGAACTTTCAGTCCCACAAGATTCAACAGACTATATAAGAGAGAACTTCAGAATTTTCATACACTTAAGACCGATAATAGGCGGACAAAAATTAATAGCAAAAAATGAACATGTGTAAGTGACGGACTGCACATCTGTGAGTGAAAGTTCACGTTTACCAAGAATAAGTAAAGCATGTCCAGTAGTACCATTAACAGACATATTAGCAGGTTTCAGC
>LUCH01008863.1:7079-21177 GCA_013368495.1 Paragonimus heterotremus | reverse complement strand
GCATATACTCAAACACCGACTACCGTAAGCTATCACTCGTTCCCTACCGTCTTGTCATCGTTGGGAGAGGACCGCCCCAATTGCACAATCGCTTGTATCAGTATCCAAGACAAGCACTCCGGCCGTCGGCGACAGATCAGGAAATGCTAGCACTAACGCCGTGTAGAGAGCCTCGCATAGTACTTTAAAAGCATGATCCCACTTTTCTGTTTATTCGAACTCCTGGTCATTTTGTAACAATCTGGTCAGGACAGTGGAAATGTGAGCGAAACCAGTGATGAAACGGCGGTAATAGGAAGCCAGTCCTAGAAAACTCCTCAGTTCGTTTGCATCCTTCAGCATGGGCCATGAGCGAATCTGCTCCTTCTTCCTCGGGTCTGTGCGAATACCTGACCCAGAGAAAACATGCCCCTAAATGTTACCTTTTTCAGCAGGAAGTGGCATTTTGAGGGCTTTAGTTTCGAACCGACTTCAACCAGCAGGTCAAGCACATACTCCAAATTGCGCATATGCTTTTGCTCGGTTCTAGCGTGGACTATGACATCATCTAGGTGTACTAAGCATGCTCTGGGAATCAAGTCATGCAGTGTTTTTTGCACTAAGCGTTGGAAGGTCGCAGGTGCGTTCGATAATCCAAAGGGCGTAAATTTTAATTCATACAGTCCCGACGGCACGGTGAAAGCCGTCCTGGCTCGGTCATTTTCTTCGACCTCCACTTGCTAGTATCCGGATGCCAAGTCCAAGATGCTAAAGTACGTGGCCCAGCCGAACACGTCAAAGAGGTCGTCAATTCTAGGCAATGGAAATGCGTCTTTCCTTGTTATTTGGTTGAGCTTTCTGTAATCGACGCATAATCGTAGGTCGCCGCCTCTATTTTTTTACTAGGATTATTGGGGCAGCCCATGAAGAGTTTGACGATCGCATCACATTCTTTTGTAGCATGTCCTAAATCATCTCACGCACTTCATCTTGATGGTGTGCGGGTGTTCTACGTGGGGGTATCTTGATTAGTGGTGAGTTTGCAGTATTAATTCGATGTCCTATCATGACTGTGCGTGCTAACCTTGTTCCCTCCCATGCAAACATATGTGGTTGACTTTTAATTGTTGATTTCAGGCATTGGGCTCTTCGCGGATTGTCGGGAGCCCCATTCGACTGAAAAATCTCGCAAATTTGGCAATTAACTGTGGGGGGGCAGTGATGACATGGAGGGAGAAGTCAGTTTCCGGTGGGGTTTTTGACATAGGTTTTAAGTGAGTGATGCCGGACGGGCTCCTTAGCTGAAGGTTGGGTAGATCGAGTGTGCACTTAAGACGGCCCAGCAAATCCATCCCGACTACAACGCAGAATGGGAGGTTGGGGGCTCACTAAAAAATTGTGCCCTATGTGACTTCGGGCTATTACAACCGGTGCAATAAGTTTACCCCCGGTCAGTATTTGGTCACCGCTGGCTGTAAGGATGCGTTGGCAATACGGTTTCCGTCTGTAGCCCGACAGTCTGCGTCCTGTATGTGTGCCGATTGCGCTTATTGACACCCCGGTGTCCACTGGACCTACAGCAGTTGGGAGAAGTCAATAAGGGATGGAAGGTAAACAGAACACTAGGGCTTACCTGTTCTCCTGTGGTCTTCTGGGACCCGGAAGATGGTTTTGGACGTGTGACGATTTACCCTGAATTCGTGATCTCCCGATCTGCGTGCTCTGTTCGACCAGAGTCGCCGTTCTTGGCTTCCGTCCCGCGAATAGTTGGGTCCCTGAAACCGGTCTGAGTTCCTCCTGTACATTAGGAGGCTGTTCCTTCGTTCGGTTGCTCGTACCGCCACACAATATTGCGCCGCTCGACTGACGGCTGCTTCGACTCTTTCGAGATTCTCGGCTTGCCGCACAGCAGAATCACGGTAGCCTGGTGGGTGGAGCAGGAACTCCCTTTTTATAAACGTTGACAGGATTTCCTCCACTAGCTGTGCAAGAATTCGTTTCTGCAGTTCCTCTTGGGACTCTTTCCCGTAACCCCGCTCTGCCAGGTGCCGCAATTCACGAACAAACAACCAAACGGTCTCCCCCTGGAGTCGTTTACGAGCGTGAAACTGCTGTCGATAGACCGTTGGGTGCGAGGGGGCATCTAATAGACGTCGAAGTTCCGTGAAAGTCCCGTCTGTTATGGGAGTATCCAGGATTTAGCCTCTCCGCTTAGCAAGTTCAGAATCATGTCGTTATGGGACTCCACTAGGAAGTTCCTAAGATAGGCCCGTACTTGACCTTCCCAACGGAGATAATGACCCCCCATAGTGAACTTATCGGGATGTGGAATCGACACTTGCAGGCCTGCTGTTGTGGGTTTCGTCGACAACCTGTCTAGAATACTGGTCAGTGTGCATGAGATGGCTGAACTCTCCGGAACTGGAAGGGACGACAAGACGCTGGTCTTCTTCAGGTTTCTTTGCATTTCTTGACATTTCATGTCCTGGCAGGGTCGCTTATTTGTAATATGCAACCAGAAGAGTAGACAGAGATTGTATCCAAAGTTATATTATGCAACACGTAGCAGTAATTTAAATGCAATCGTCCTCTTTGTTTGTCTGACTGTCTGTTGATTCAGTTTTCGTGCACGACGTTGACGTACCGACCACTTCAAATTCAATCCGTGCGTGTTAACCATTTCCGATCGCTCGTTACACTTGAGATTCGTCATGTAGGTCGCTCAAAAGGCAAAATTGTCCTTTTGGCGAGAATTCTGGTTTTTTAGTATTTTTTAAAGTTTTAAAATCGGAATTCCAGGCATCGTACGTACAGTAAATCAATTGTAAATAAACAGCGTTAATGGAAAATCGGGATTCATCGAATGTCTCAAAAGCACTGGCTTGACGGTGGTAATTTCTTCGCCACTTCAGCAAAAACAACCCGCTTTTGCATTCGCTAACTTTTGCAAGCCTTACAAATGCGACCACTGTAATTTTCGAGATGAAATACGTTATCCTATGACCTCACAGTGTTTTATATTGCGGCGTTTTGAATATATAGCGGAAGTGGAAATATCCGACTTTACAGTGCTGGCTTTTGATTTCGACAAGAGCACAGCCTAGAAGTGACTACTAGTTACCCAATTATCGCAGAATGCCATGACAATTATTTGCTAATATTATCTACTTCATTGGAAAACACGAAGGTATTAGTATCGCGTAGAAATTTTGTCAAAAATTATAACATTTACATTATTATTCAAATTAACTGGGATGACTTCACGTTTTCTCATTTAACACATGACACTGCGCTGTTTTTCTAATTCCCAAGAGCATCCATAATACAAGGAAAATTTTCGCGATGAGTGAGTGCTCAAAACCCCACATTGGCCTAGCGATTAACGAGGTTTTCGACTTTTTGACGTTTTACAGCAATCGGCGAGGTCCCGCGCTCAAGCCTGCCCAATTCTTCCCCAGATTTTAGAACTTCCCGTCCTCTCTCGCCAAAACCGAATTATTTCAACATTTTTCCGACTGAAGTTGCGTCGAACAACCGCGAAATCCTCCAAAAGTACCATTACGCGTATCTTCCGGTGTGACCATGAAATATTTGAAACGTCGTCTTTACCTAACCTTGTAAAAGATAAATTAATGCAACATCTCGTTTTTTGGACTAAATCTGTGGAACATACGAACTATCTTCCTTCCTTATGTGTAAATCCCACGTTGTAAACTGTGACTATTTTCCCTCTGATTGCGTCTTCACTTGTCAACAAATTTCATGTTTGTCCTGTTATGTATCCTTTTGTTGCTTTGTACCTCCTCTAATTATCTGTCATGATCGCGCACACCCGAGCGTGTTCCTCACGAATGCGTTGAGAAATACATATTATTATTTATTAGTGAAACATGCATCAGAACATTTCCAGCTCCTTTGTCTACGCGATATTTCTACCATTTCCCTTCGTTTACAAGATTTCAGGTAGGTACTGGTCGATGAAACGTTGCTGTTAGAAATGGTTTGAAATGACACCATCATATGGTTGTTACCATCTTCGATGTACATGGATCGGCGTAAGAAAATGGTATCATGTCCCACTCTGACATCGAGAGTCTTCAGAAGTAAATTCTATTCACTCTACTACATTGTTTCTAACTAGATTGAGGTCGCGTGGCGTTCATACGGAACAATGTAGGGAACCAGATGAAGTCAAGCTGCCTGCTGATCACCGGGGGGTATACGTCCCAGCCAGTCAAACTGTGATGCTTAGAACGTCAAGTACCAGTCGCGGTGGGGGAACGCATTCCAGTCAATATGACAATAAACGGAGTCAAGGATGATGATTATCATGTACCCCTGTAGGATCCAGCGAACCGAGGACGACCGGTTGAGAATAACACAACAAGGAGTATATTGTCGGCCTGCGAGATAAACGCTAGATTAAACGGATACCAAGACGATATGTTTACAGAACAGGGCGACAAGCGTGCAGGCAGTGTGGTCGTAAATTCAAGTGCGCGGGGTAGTTGTCGGAATCTCTATTCGTTCAAACAAATATTTAAGTACATACAAAAGTAGGAAACAAAAAGAGTACAACTAGCACTCGCAACTCTAGCATAGTTGACAATAACGAATAAGGTCGCTACAAAGCTCCCCTGGAAGTCAATCTGAGTGTTGACTTTGACAACGTTGCAGCATTTCAGTTAACCGGAACCGTTGACACGAGCAGGAATGGTCCAATTTGCTCCTGTCACACAGCTCGTGCCTACGGCGGGTGGAAGAAAGTGGAAGAACATTCGAAAGTGGTTTGGGGGAGCATGGTTTGGAAGGCTAATGAACATTGGCGAACATAGGGATTGGGGACAGGCCAGTTGTAATCCACCTCGTAGGATCGTAGACATGCTCGCGTCCATCGTAGGCGGTTCTTACAGAGTTTCCAGCTTTCCTGCGTTCTCTCGCGGTGCGCGGCCTCGGCGTCCCAGTTAACTCTCGGTATCTAGAATATACAGTACTTAATGGAAAACGATAACTTCCCCGGGTCTCTGCGTCCATTGTGTTCAGAAGAATGAAGGTTTTTCTTTTTTATATTCCTCCCTTAGAAAAAATTTTGCTGACAGCGTTTGCTGTTGGTTGAGCCATCTAAAATCAACTCGGTAAGAACATGGAACGATAATAAAAGCTAGATACGACGGACGTCCTCATAGTCTGCAAATCGCACTGGCTTCCGCAGCTGTCGACCATGTCTGTTGTTGAGGCTTGGCCCCGTCGAGGTAGGCGCAATCGCAACCGAATCTGGATCGTTACCAGCGATTGGCAATCAGCTAGCTTTTGAGGACGTTGTTGGTCGCAAATCAATGTTCACATCAGGTACCTCTGAAAATGCTGGCTTTAATCTATCGATAGAGGTAACATAGTGTTCACCTTTGGGTTCCAACACGAAAGCCTTATCATGGCATGTAAGCATGCGGAGTGGACCTGTTTACGGTGGGTGTAAAGGTCGTCGAGTGGTAACCGCACGCATCAAAACCTAAGAACAAGTTGACAGACGAGGAGGTACGTACGCTGGTGTCATCCGTTCCCAGAGTTGGGTCGGTCGGAGTCGTGTCGTGTGCTGGGCCGACCGCTCGCCGTAATCCGCGAAGTTGATGGGTCCCGTTGCGCGTGGGGCAACCATCTCTCCAGGTAAACGTAAGGAACACCCATGGATTAATTGGGTGGGGATGGTATGCAGGTCAGCCTTCAGCTAGTTTCGGAAACCTAACAAGACCAATAGCAGAACCTCGTGCCACGAAGGGTCGTTGCTAGCGGATAACGAACTTATCAACTGTCGATGAAAACGTCCAACCAACCCGTTGTCTGCCGGATGGTAAGCTGTTGTGCGAATTCGATTACAGCCGAGTGTGTTGAGAAATGACGTAAAGGCTAATTCAAAATGTGACCCGCGATCGGTGGTCACTACAGTGGGGCAACCAAACTGGGCAACACAACGTTCCAGGAATGCTCGTGCGACGGTTTCAGATGAGCAGATCGTAGTGGGCATAGCTTCTGGTCAACATACAAACCTACCTACACTTGTCAAGATATACGTACACCCATTTAAGGGTGGCAAAGGTCCGACTAGATCAATATGCACGTGGTAGAAACGCTCATCGCGGGCTGCAAAACTCCCTACTGGGGTACGCGTGTGACGGTGAATTTTAGACCGTTGGCACTGCATGCACGCTTTGGCCCATGTGCGGAAGTCGCGATTGACACTGCTCCAGACAAAGCTCTCAGTGATCAGCTTCACTGCTGAACGTACGCCTGGGTGAAACATGTCGTGAAAGGTGTTAAAAATTTGGTGGCGGAAAGCTAGTGGAATAACCGGACGAGGGATGCCTTGTGAAGTGTCACAAATAATCATCCTTTCGGAAGAATTCAGGGGTACGTTCTCTAGATTAAGGGAACTGACCCGACGAAGTTGTTCTATCTCCGAATTGTTGTTCTGTGCAGCTGCGATTGCTGGCAGATCGACTGAGTTGTCTGCCCTGCTCGTTGTGGCACTGATGCATCGGCGACTGGGTTGGTGTCGTCTGAAATGTGACGGATGTCGTTCGTGAACTGAGTGATATGATCCGGGTTTCGGGTGTCCCTAGGGGAGTATCTGTCGGTTGTCGAGCGTAGGGCGTACGTTAACGGCTTATGGTCTGTGAAGACGATGAAGTCCTTGTCTTCAAGGACATGTCGAAAGTGGCGGATGCCGAGATGTGCCGCCAACAGCTCCTTTCCAAAAGCACTATATCGCGACTCAGTTGGTTGTAAACGTTTAGAGAAAAAGGCTAATGAGCACCAGTCGTCGCCGAGTTGCTGGTGCAGGACTGCTCCTACAGCCACGTCTGATGCATCCACAGTTAGTGCTAAAGGGGCGGACGGGTGATGGTGTGACAACGATGCTATATTGGCGATAGCTGTTTTCAAGTTAACGAAGGCCATTTTTGCGGCCGCTGTAAACGAAAACGAGCGAACCTTGCCTCTGAGCAGGTCGATGAGCGGTCGCATTAACTGTGCACAATTAGGAAAAAAGACGATAAAAATTTACAAGACCATCAAAACGACGAAGCTGCTTAAATGGGGTGGGCTCCGGGTAGTCCACTATTGCTTGCACCTTGTCGGGGAGGGGTTCGATCCCGTTAGTGGATATACGGTGACCCAGGAAGGTTTCACTGGTCATCCTGAACGAGCACTTAGCTAGGTGTATCGTCACTCCATGATGCGACAGACGGGCGCATAACAAACGTGAGTGCGCACAATGTTCATTCTTTGAGGAGCTAGCGACCAAGATGTCATCCAAGCACGGATAGACCCCATCCAGTCCACGACACACGCCGTGAATAAAAGTTGGGAAGTGTGGGCAGCGTTGTTCAGACCAAACGGCCTACGTAAAACTTCGAAAAGTCCGAACGGCGTTATCACCGTTGTCTTCGTGATGCCTTCGGGGGCTACCGGAATCTGGTTACGCGCACGCACTAGGTCAACTATTGCGAGCATCTGCGTTCTTGATAGGTTTGCTGTCAAGTCTATGGATATGCAGAATTAGGCACCTATCAGGAGTGGCCGCGTTGTTCAAGGCTCGATAGTCGCCACATGGGTGCCAGTCGTTACCAGTGTTTTTGGGCGCCATGTGCAACGGCAAAGCCCATGGACTATTAGACTGACGGATAATGCCAAGTTGAAGCATATGCTCACATTCGGCTCCAGTAAATTTGAGCTTATTGGGGCTAAGCGGCGTGAACGGCTTCAAACTGGCGGTCCTCGTGTGATAATGTGATGCGCGACCTCGATTTTCACTTCCGGTAGTTTGTTAGCGGGGCGGGGGAGTTGAGGGAATTCGGACAAGCTTCCCATAAGGCTCGACAAATATGGAATTGGCTAGCATTGGACTGATCACAGCCATATGAGACGGCTTACCCCGAACATTAAACCTTGTCGATGCATCAATCAAGTGCGATCGACGTGTGTTAACCAGCAGGTCAAAATGTCGAGGGAAATCGATTGCAATAATAGGGAAAGGTGTATCAGCTACCACGGAAACTCAGCGAAAATCGCTTCCAGGACAAAAGTTGGGACCTGACGGTCGACGGCCGATGGTTTCAATTAGCGTACCGCCTGCTGCTCAGAGTGTACTGTCAGATTCTGATCGTGCATCCGTTACCAAGTGCGGGATGACAATTACATCCGCCCCTGCATCGATTAGGAAGTGCCTTTTAGAGGCCAAATTCCTGAGAAAGAAGAGGCGACTGTTGTTTGACTGGCCTGTGACTGTCGTCGCTAAACACGCCGGCCTGTTATTTTAACCGTTTGTTACAGCGGCGGCTACATGGTGATTGACATTGTTTAACGTTATCACCATACGTCTCATGGTACAAACAAAGATCGGTAGTATTTATTTCGGGCAATGGTCGAGCGCGCGCCGGAGGAATTTTTGATGGTGACTTAATACGTTGAATGCTGGCACAAAGGTCTGCCAGCCCACGCCTCAGCTGAGCTAACTCGGCGTTTGGTCCCACAGGACTGCGTTTACGACATCCACGTGCCTTGCGCGGCACTGCAATTTCGGCGTCCTTTTTGGTTAACGAGCTACCCGCGGGATTGCTGGGGGTAACCACTCCTCCCACTAATGGTGACGGCGTCGTGCTTCGAAAACGTTCATGTAGTGCGTCATCCGAAGCCGCTGGATTTGTTACCGGACGCGAGGGTAACACGGATGATAGCCCTTGTGTATACTCAGGCAATTGTTGCATCCACAGATCTTGTAACAGAGTCTCTGGCAATTGCGGCTTGCCCACTGCCTGTTGCATTTATCGGAGGAGAACCGATGACTTCTTGTCCCCTAACTGTAACCTTCGGAACAGTTTTTGCAGACGAACTTCGTCAGACGGCTGTGGTTCTTTAAGAACTGTTCGCTTAGCCGACTCATAGCGATCAGTAGCTGAGCCTAACAAGATATCGCTAACTAGGGCCAACACATTTTGGAAGAGACGTGATATGAGCTAGGAGGACTTGTCCACATTGCTTGTTATACGCCGGTTGTTAAACTCCATTTCTAACACGGCGAATAAACAAACAGATATTTAAGTACATACAAAAGTAGGAAACAAAGAGTACAAATAGCACTCGTAACTCTAACATAGTTGGCAATAACGAATAGGGCCGTTTCATAGGTCGTCGTTATTCTTAATTTGTTGTTATCAAGTAAGTGTTTATGGTGTGATGTAGTCGACATTGCGCAATAATGTTATTGCGCAATGTCGATTATGTCACAGAGAAGATGCAGGATCACCATTCGTTGTCAGCTATTTACGGAAAATGCAGTGCACCTAGAAGTCCCCCGGGTCCCACAAGTGGCCATATTAGGCGTGTTATTTTGGCCTGCGACTTCCAACACAACTAACTGTTTTAGGTTATCATATGTTCCGTAAAATTCGCGGTACACGACGTGGTGGTGGATGTTTAATTTACTTGATGGAGCAGTATTCCGTAGCCATATTTGATGGGTCGTGTCTTGATAGGACTGACGCCTCATTGTAACTGTCAGCGTCAATTGAATCCGGTGGACTACTCTTAAGATGCGCCTATAAACCACCTGACGCCACCCATGACGACACGACTAACCCTATTAGTGAACTGAATTATGTATCAGTTGATACATAATTGATACACACTTCAGTACTGTGAAGGCAATGTTCACATTACCTTCGCAGTACAAAACAATTGGTGGAGACTTCAGCATGCCAAATATCTCTTGGACCTATTTCACAGGCCCTCTAAATCAAACAGATTTTCTCGTATATGTCCAAATAAATGGATGACGCCGGCATGTTTTAGCACATAGCAGCCTAGACTACTGATTGGATCTCATTTTTACAAAAGGTATATTATAGGGGACTAACGTTTCTAGCTAGAAACGTGCCTATTCTCCGCAATAGTCAGACCAGAAAACCAATTAGTGGACAACGATATACATTATAGTTAGACCGGGAAAGCTGGCTGTGAGCAAATCACAACAAGCGAGGCGCGACAAACCGGTAGCCAGTGACCGGAAATTGTCATTGTTAATTGTGACCTTGGACGGTCGAACGCACGAGCGAACGCATGCATGCAATCAAACAAAATCATTAGTGTCGACGGTCAAAATAAACAGCAAGGTAGCTTGAATGCGTGGCAAACCAAGCGTGTCTCGGCATGCTACAGTATTCGTTCTAGAACAGTTACCAGAAAGTGATCACAACGTGGTCAACTTTATGTCTGACCTCAAAACTCCGAAATTATCAAACCTCATATGTTATCGCCAAATAAAATTCATTGACTGGAACATGTTCACCACTATGTTTAGATCCATGGAGTGGAACACATTCCAGTTTCGATGGCTTCTGCAACCAAGCGCTTCTGTGTACTTCTAAATCCTCGTCAAATTACCCTGTTATTTTTTAGGCCAATTTCTCAACCTCTTCCCAAAACGTGACCAGCGATTGCGTGACCCCTTAACATGGCCGGATACTCCAGTTGATTCTTGGACGCTTTTCTAACGCCCTTCTGGTGCTCATTTACCCTCAGCCTAAGTTCCCATCCAGCATGTATGACGCTCACAGGACGGTCCACCGTCCCCTGAGTGTCCTATGAGTGTCCTGCTGGATGGTCATAGAAAAAATCCGTCTGAACGCGTAATCAAGCAAACGTACAGCGTGAAGTGGGATACATTATAGGCGAAATTGACGGGCATTATTTGTCCGAAAGGTCTTGTTTGTCTTCCTCTGATGAGGATAATCTGCTGCCCATGAGTTTTAAAATTGCACTGCGGAGTGGCTATGTTCTGTGGCGGGTGGCCATTGGCTGTAAAAAATAGTTGCGAGTGATGGAAAATTATGTCGGCGGTCTACTGAAACGCGATAGGGGGCTGGCATTTTGAAATAACGGCTTTTTCTTTGGTTATGACGTTTCTTCTGGGTTGAGTAGGTTGAATAAATAGGAATTACGTCATTTTGTCAGTTGAGCAGGTGTTTGGTGGATGTATGCTTGATGACGTTTGTCGATTGTGATATACCGCTAGCACGTGCTGTTTGGACAGATTCATATGGTGATACGTATGCTTGCGTGTAGCCGCAAAATAGGTAAATTTGGGATTTAGAATTTCTGCTCTAGCGATATCTCTGGTTTTAATCGTGTGGTATTGAACGTGTAGTACATGGAGCATGGTCATAGTGCTAAATGGTGTTCCATTGTCTGTGTTGCTTCTGAAGTGTTTATTGGGTCGTTGGCGGAGTCTTCGTCAAGTTGATGGTGCATACCCTGAAGGTAAGTAACTACGGAAGGATGTCTTGCATGGAGACCATTTGCTGAAACAATGGAACGTTACAGGGAGCGGAACGATGCTTCCTGTACCGTTTTGCCTTCGGTTGGCAGTGGTCCGATCGTCGTAACCTGGGATGCATTGTGTGCTCCCACTGCTGTTGTAGCCTATCGCTTGGTGGGTTTTAATGCCAGCTATAAAAAAGATACGAACTACTGGCAAGCTCTTGGTTGAAATTGGAGTCTTTTCAAAAGGGACCGGCTGGAAAGCCTTGTATTGCTATCAATGTGGATATCCTTATATCCGTGAACTGTGTTCGAGTTTATAGTTGCCTCACAAGTACATCCGTGCCTGTTTACACTACCTCGTGAATGTAAAGTCACTACAAACCACTAGCATCAAAATTAGCGCGTTGACGCAGGTATCGCAGCCTTTCTCGTAGATGTACAACGAATCCGCTGGATTTTTACTGCTGTAAGCCACACTCACTAGGATAAGAATGTTTTATGTCATCGCTTGGATAACCGCCCAACCGTTCAAACTAATAGGCGTTTGTATTCTGTAGGTCGACTGGAATTTCCTTTGATATTCGCCCTCTCGGGCGGCTGCCACGCGGTTGTACTAAGGGTTCTCCAACATCCAACTCCCTATCGCCTTTAATCGTTGCTTGAAAGTCGGCTTGTGAGTGCCGTCAGTGCCATGCTTCTTGTTGTGACACCCCGTGCACTGGTTTGTGTCACCCGCAACGAACCCTAAGAACGACGTTGCGTTACCTGCTGACTACAACGGTTCCCTCCGTAACGAGCATAGGTTGATTGCAGCGAGGAAACTGTAGAAAAACGACGAGGTGTTCCCCACCTTATGTCATAACTACCGCAGTTGGTTAACAGTAACACGCGTTCAACTGTACAAAACCACCTGGGTACCGGCCGAATTATGTTAGTGAGTTTATTCGATGTCCAACTGGAGGTGTCTAAATCGGACATTACGGCACTTTCGCAAGCGAAGTATTATTTCACGCTAGTCAACCATCTCCGTTTCTCGCACTGACTTCTATTTCACGAAGCGGACCCATATCTAGTTTATGGTAAAAGATAGACTTAGCAATGTTAAATGTATATTTTGTAACCGTTGAATATGCAAAGTTGGAGAGCTTATACAGCAGAGACCCGTCAGCACATCTGCGAGACGGTTTCCAACGCTGCACCACTTTGAGGTGGGGTTGGATTTTGCAGCAGCCCCGCCCACCCTGCAAGGTAACATATGGAACTTATGAGTGCGGCGGAGCAGAATGGGCGGGAAAAAAAGGAATGAACGTATGAGTTGCATTTGGCAGCGTGGCATAGAGGGGTTAATGCAAGCAAGCGATTGCGATGTCAATTGCATGGTTAACGCTTCAATGAAAGCAAGCGAAGCAAACTGGTAAGCGCAAAACGTGAAGTGCATTAACAAAAGCGATATTTAAGTGTCCCGAACATTCGGACGTCCTGCGCATTTTCCATGTAATCAATGGCAACATGTGTCACACTGGACCCTGTTATTTTCGTCCTCACTATCAGTTCATATTGGCCACAACAGGAACGATGTTCGTCGTCCACCGGTGGAAGCTGTTTTCTATGGACACTACGCTTACTCTTTCTAGTGTTATACTTGGACGGGGGGCCGCTGCGAATACGCTGTACTTGAATACTGTTGGCAAACCCCGTGCCGTCTATCATGACCGGTTGCTTCCCTGAGCCTACTGTTAGGGATATCTGCGGCAAGGTTTGTTTTCTACGTTTGGATTCAGAACCCGATGTGGACGGCTGACTTACCCCCGGCTGAGTAGGTGGACGGCTAGAAACCCCCAAGTTATAGCCACCTGACGGCCAAACCAGAACCTTCTCGCCGGATGTAGCCATATCCAAAAACTGTTTCAGCGCCTTAATTGTCCAGTCATACTTCTCACCTGGCATGCTGCACACAACCTCACAAATGTCTGAAGTGATGTTCTTAGTCTCTAACAGTTTGTTCGCTTTACTTTTAACCTTGCCCTTGATTAAACACCCAGAGCGTGCAACATCAACTGCCAATCTTTTGGACTACGCGGGGAACAACCAAAGACTGCTTTGTAGTAAATAATTTGCCTTTATTAAGTCATTATGGCAGCACCACACAAGGTGTCTGTATGGAAGTTCCCAGCCATTAAAAAATGAACACCAACATCCTTAAGACTGACCACATGCCTATGAACAGAAGTCACTTCCCCCGGTTGCACTTTTGAATCAATAACGGGCTTCCACTAATTTGCCCCAGCTACCTTAAGTGCATATGGATTTAGCTGTTCGAAGGCGTCGGTGTCACCCATAACACATTCTGAACGTTGACCCCTTACTAAAGAAACGGTTACCCTCTTCCTGAATTTCATTTCTAGGTACTTCTACACTTTTTGCATTTTCTAGATACTTTCCTTTACGCAGTCAAATAATGTAGACCTTGGGGACAGACTGCCCTTAATATATCTATTAGCCGCCTCCGACCGACTATTTGTTCCATTCCCGTATTGCACACCACCTCGTCTTGCATATGTGGCCCAGTGTTCTTTGACTGGCAGCAGACGAGTTTGCAGACACGCAGCGAGCTCCCTGTTACGATTACTAATACTACTAGCTATGCCAGTGGACTCCTCTTCGGACCTGCAATACAACAGTTCACTCATTTCTTCAGCCATATAATTCTTTTCTTTCAAGGAGATTACCTTCAACTGCCTGCGTCTGTCAACCATATTCTGTTCCATATGAAACAGACAGAACAAAATCTTAGCATTTTGAA
>LUCH01008862.1:4494-18732 GCA_013368495.1 Paragonimus heterotremus | reverse complement strand
TAAAAGAGAACAACAAGAACCACCATGAGCCAAAGGCCCAGTAAGACATGCACACGACTTACACAATCGAAAACGAAAATGGCGCCAACAACACGGCAGCACGATACGTTACAATACAGAGATTCGAAAATAACACACGTTCAGGTCGTTTTCGTTTATCGCCAAATTAAAACAAACACTCACGCCTCTGTAACTCGCTTCACGGTGATTTTCTTTCCTGCACCAGATACCGAGGTGAAAAAGCGGAAAATAGTATTTTTTTCTCCATCACGATAATCGAAGAAATCATTGTTTGCGACCACCTTTCGGGCGCTCGGTTGGTTTCGGTCCACTGCAGTGCTCGGTCCAAGCTAGGGGGAGCACACAGGTTGGGTTTGAATTGTATAATATCGTGCTGCTGTGTCTTTAGCACTGTTTTCGTTTGTGTAAGTTGTGTGCATGACTTACTGGGCCTTTGACTCATGCTGGTTCTTGTTGTTCTCTTTTTTACAGTACTATTGCTGGAACCCCCTGCTCCGGAAGAACGCTGTTCCCCGGTGTCTCCACGTGGCCCCAGGTTTGGTCCACGACTATAGCGGACAACCAGAGTAGCGACTGTTGTCTCGTGTGTTTGCTGTTCGAGTGTGTCTCTTCTTTTAAGACTCCTCCCTGCGTTTCAGCACGGAAACAGTCGACTGTGAATCCGTTCCTGCTTCGGGCACTACACTGCTATGTTGTGGTTGCTCGTGGTTGTTTCAAATCAACATCATCCTGGCGGGTTAACCAGGCACTTACGCCTGGTTGTTCATTACTTTTTAAAGGTAATGTGACTTCACCTTGTCCTAACGAAGACAGTCGTGATGACTTCATATCTAGATTGTACTGCGCCTGTTTGTAATGAACCCTACGTTCATTTGCACGTCGCTCTTCACGATGAGGTGTCCAATGCTGTCATTGACACTGGGGTTGTCACTGACACCGAGTGTTCGATTGATACTGACGATAAACCTATCCTCCACCCGACAACAATTCTTTGCGCTGGTATGCCTGTCACCTAATCCGAATGTTGTTAAGCCAGTCACCAAACACACGTACAGCAACAGAAGAACTTCAAGGAGCTGTCTTAAAAACGAAGGTGTCGAGCAACCCTGCGTATATTTTTTGATGAACTACGACTGCTGCATCCCAATTGAGCCTAGACCCTATGGGGAAAACAGCAGCGATATCTTCAGCGGTTTGTGGATGAATGGATTGTGTAGAACATGCTCTGCGTTTATTTCGTAGGTCACCTGAATACCACTAAAACTTGACACCTAAAGATCAGGCCAACCTGACAACGAACGCATAACTGTTCGATAATGTTTCCTAATAGGAAATGTCAGGAAGTACGTACGGGTATATATATATATATATATATATATATATATATATATATAACGTCGATATGAACTGTGACATACGTTCGAAGTGGTACCCCCAAGAGCGTTTTCACCCGTCATTGATCAAATATAGGTAAAAGTCTAAATTTGATATGACGGCCAAAACGGAATTTTTCTAGACGTACTTATGTCATCAATCACATTACTGACAGAAGGGGAATAAGCGGCGAGTAAGGAAATAATTCAACCGTATGTCAGATTTTGTCAAGTAGACCAGTAATTCCTCAGCAGACTGGTAGTGTGACCCATGTGAGCGTTGACACAATGACTGATGTGTGGGACTGCAACGTGATCAGTGTCGCCTCCGTGTCAACGAGAATGCAGATCCGTCCTGCTGTACGAACTGTCGTTCCAGAGATTTACGTGCGATGGTTTAATATGCCGTTAACCTTAAGAAAATTCTCCAAGACCGTTAAACTTGATCGGCTATGTTCCAAGTTGTTATTAATATTGTTAGCTTGGTGTGAACGGTGGTCGCCATCGGACATGAGATACCACTGATCACTGAGACGACGAATCGCACATTGTTGTTTTTATTTACAACCAAGGTGGAAGGCTTATGTCATTCTCCTCCAAAATGAAAGACGTTGATCGGTTAGAGGGGTGTTTGTGCAATAGTGGAAACTGTGTGTTCTCTTAAGAGTCACGTTGTTCTCGCTGCTGATGAAGTGTCAGTCACATTCAGTTGCGATAGTAATCATAACAGAGATGTAGTAAACGAGATCTGGTTTTTCTGATATCCTTGTCGTCCTTGAGGCGAAAATCAGACGACTGACTTTTTATTTAAAATCCATTAGGCTGTTTCAGGCTGCCTGGATCTGGGCAAACTAAACGATTCTCTATGCCACCTCAGCGTTGCCAGTATGACACACTCCGTGTTCTGCATTTCCGACGGAATTAGATCTCTCTTGGATCATAAACATTGCTCGCTTCCACCTTGCCCTGGGTTTGACGACGACCGTTGGGAACTTGCACCCAAGCGTACTGGAAGATTGCACGAAGATTGTGTGTTATTTATTCAAGCTATCGAAAGAGATTGAACCAACCTTTCTATCCTGGGAGAAAGGGATACCGTTTTCTTTGTTTCGTATTTGTGCTGGTCGTTGAGTCGGTGTAACTGGGAGCAGTTTTTATTGTCATCAACCGGTCGAGCCTAATTGACAATTGGGCTATATATTATGAAGAACAATTTAACTGGTCTCAGTCTAGCCGTATGTACGACGAGGCACAAATGCATTCCAACCGGCCCTCCTTCAGAATTAGCAGTTGTAGAGCTTAAGCTGTCGAATCGTAACAGTTAAAAACATAATTTACGATCTGTGCCTGTCAGCAGCTATCTCTTTTCAGAAAGGAGAGCCCGAAATCTGTAACAATCGCAAAGGCATATATCGGTTTTTCCCAGGGTACTTATTTTCCATATTTTACACGTACTCACTAAATCCAGGAATATCCGACACAGGAACAGGTTTCCGATCCGGTCGAGGGTTCACTGGTAACAGTTATCCTGCGGCTGGCACTGAGGTATGAACGCTGTTATAGCGGTCGGTAATCGTGATCTTTTTAGATCTGAATATTACTTTCGTTTCGGTTGCTCTTAACGTTCTCTAGTGTTGTCTCTCTTGCAAACGGATTTCAAGGAGTCGCCTGAGTCTGTTGTTTTCGTTGTATATTCACTACAAGCAGAGTGGGAGTTAGTGAAAAGCTGCCTTAGCTGTTTATCACCTGCAGTGGTGTTCGCAAAGTTCGTCTGATTTCTCCACTCATTCAGTTTTGTCTTGGAAAATATTCTGAGAATTCAGAGGAGCTTGGTGCCAGGTTCCTATTTGTTACCGAGTTTACCGACGTGGGAGTATGTAAGAGACAGGTCAGACTCAATACATTGGTAAAAGTCTGTCGACGCAAATCAGAAAAACGTTGTGTATTCATATCGGCGTACGCCCCGACGGACAGCTGTTCAGATGCTACCAAGGATGCGTTTTATGACGTCCTCGTTGACCTTCTGAGGCAAACTAAACACTCAGACCTCATCATGCTAGCGGGCGATTTGAATGCTCAGCTTGGTCGTCTTTCTCCGAGTGGTGTCCGGGCACAACGCACTGACAATGACGAAAGACTGCTGCAGCTGTGCGCATCTCACGGTCTCTATATTTCGAGCACTGCATTCCTACACGAGAAAAAACACTGGGCTACTTGGAGACTACCGTGTGCTTCCCAACCGTGGACACAGTTGGGTCGTATGACAGTTAGTTACAGGTGGCGCCACTCTGTTAAGGACTGTCGTGCCTTTTGGAGCAATCACCTGGACTCGGACCATGTTGTTGTGCGTGTCCGTTTTGTTTTATCATTTGCCCGGAGGACCTACACTGGTAAATGCAACGTACTTAACTGGCATACGAGCGATGAGGTGGGCCCGAAGTCTATGTGATAATCACAGAGGCATCAGTTTGGTGTCAGTTGCGTCCAAGTTACTCACTGGCCTTATTTTACGTCGGCTCACTAGGCCCAGAGAAAGCCAGATACGTGAAGAACAGGCAGGATTCCGATCCGGTCGGAGGTGGATTGATCATATTTTTACCTTGCAACGGATCTCGGGACATCGGTACCCTTGTAGCCGACAATCATGGTCTTTTTGGACCTAAAAGCTGCTTTCGATTCAGTTGCTCGTAACGTTCTCTGGAGATGTCTCCTTCGCAAGGGAGTACCAGAGAAATACGTGAATCTGTTCAGATCACTGTATGCTTACTCTGCAAGTAGGGTGAGAGTTTATGGACAACTGTCTCGGACGCTCTACACTTCTAGTGGTGTTCGTCAGAGGTGTCCGATTTCTCCCTTCCTGTTCAATTTTGTCATGGACGACATTCTGGAGGGTGCACTTCGCGAATCCAGTGGGCTTGGTGTTGAGCTTCTTCCTGGCGCTAGATTGACCGATCTGAAGTATGCGGACGACATTGTCTTACTTAGCCCCTCTGCCGAAGACATGCTGGACAGGTTCAGCGACCGAGCGGGTTTGGATGGAATGCGCTTTGCACCTTCAAAGTGCAAAGTGTTGCTTCAGGACTGGGGCACTTCAACTCCTACTTTCTTTATTGCAAGTAACTCGCTTGAGACTGTGGACAGTTTCACCTACTTGGGTAGCACTATCTCTTCAGCCTGTAATATTGCTGATGAGATATCAACGAGAATAGCAGAGGCACGCGTTGCCTTTGCCAAACTGCGTCAACTGTGGCGTCGAAAAGACGTCCGGTTGTCGCTGAAAGGAAGGGTATATAATGCCTGTGTGCGCTCCATTTTGCTTTATTGTTCGGAAACGTGGCCTGTTTACAAAGAATATATTAACAGACTTGTTGTGTTTGACCATCGTTGTCTTCGCCAATTGGCCCATATTAAGTGGACCGATTGCGTGAGCAATATGGCAGTTCGCCGGCGCGTATTCCGGAACGCTCGGGATGCGCGACCAATTGGTCAGTTAATCACGGTGCATAGCTTGCGATGGTTAGGTCACGTACTCCGTATGCCAGCTGATCGTTTACCGTACCGGGCATTATATGCTGAGGCCGCCGACAGTTGGGTAAAACCACGTGATGGCCAACCAACAACGTGGTCACGAAATATGAAGACCCTGACTGCTCCATTGAGCAAAGTGGGTATGTGTCGCCTGCCTGGATGGGGTCCTCGTGACCACTCAAACCACTGGTTGGAGATGCTATCCGAGATGGCGATGTGTCGCAGTCAATGGCGTACCTGTATCCATATCATTTCTAGTTTTTCCGCTTAGTGTTCTTTCAATAATGTTCAACTTTCTTATTAACGTTTTCTTATTAGATACTCCACGTCGCTGTTGAGGCGAGCGGCGGCCCTAGCCACAGTACCTTTTGGTCAGGCTCATGGCTGTTATGGTATATATATATATATATATATATATATAACGTCGATATGAACTGTGACATACGTTCGAAGTGGTACCCCCAAGAGCGTTTTCACCCGTCATTGATCAAATATAGGTAAAAGTCTAAATTTGATATGACGGCCAAAACGGAATTTTTCTAGACGTACTTATGTCATCAATCACATTACTGACAGAAGGGGAATAAGCGGCGAGTAAGGAAATAATTCAACCGTATGTCAGATTTTGTCAAGTAGACCAGTAATTCCTCAGCAGACTGGTAGTGTGACCCATGTGAGCGTTGACACAATGACTGATGTGTGGGACTGCAACGTGATCAGTGTCGCCTCCGTGTCAACGAGAATGCAGATCCGTCCTGCTGTACGAACTGTCGTTCCAGAGATTTACGTGCGATGGTTTAATATGCCGTTAACCTTAAGAAAATTCTCCAAGACCGTTAAACTTGATCGGCTATGTTCCAAGTTGTTATTAATATTGTTAGCTTGGTGTGAACGGTGGTCGCCATCGGACATGAGATACCACTGATCACTGAGACGACGAATCGCACATTGTTGTTTTTATTTACAACCAAGGTGGAAGGCTTATGTCATTCTCCTCCAAAATGAAAGACGTTGATCGGTTAGAGGGGTGTTTGTGCAATAGTGGAAACTGTGTGTTCTCTTAAGAGTCACGTTGTTCTCGCTGCTGATGAAGTGTCAGTCACATTCAGTTGCGATAGTAATCATAACAGAGATGTAGTAAACGAGATCTGGTTTTTCTGATATCCTTGTCGTCCTTGAGGCGAAAATCAGACGACTGACTTTTTATTTAAAATCCATTAGGCTGTTTCAGGCTGCCTGGATCTGGGCAAACTAAACGATTCTCTATGCCACCTCAGCGTTGCCAGTATGACACACTCCGTGTTCTGCATTTCCGACGGAATTAGATCTCTCTTGGATCATAAACATTGCTCGCTTCCACCTTGCCCTGGGTTTGACGACGACCGTTGGGAACTTGCACCCAAGCGTACTGGAAGATTGCACGAAGATTGTGTGTTATTTATTCAAGCTATCGAAAGAGATTGAACCAACCTTTCTATCCTGGGAGAAAGGGATACCGTTTTCTTTGTTTCGTATTTGTGCTGGTCGTTGAGTCGGTGTAACTGGGAGCAGTTTTTATTGTCATCAACCGGTCGAGCCTAATTGACAATTGGGCTATATATTATGAAGAACAATTTAACTGGTCTCAGTCTAGCCGTATGTACGACGAGGCACAAATGCATTCCAACCGGCCCTCCTTCAGAATTAGCAGTTGTAGAGCTTAAGCTGTCGAATCGTAACAGTTAAAAACATAATTTACGATCTGTGCCTGTCAGCAGCTATCTCTTTTCAGAAAGGAGAGCCCGAAATCTGTAACAATCGCAAAGGCATATATCGGTTTTTCCCAGGGTACTTATTTTCCATATTTTACACGTACTCACTAAATCCAGGAATATCCGACACAGGAACAGGTTTCCGATCCGGTCGAGGGTTCACTGGTAACAGTTATCCTGCGGCTGGCACTGAGGTATGAACGCTGTTATAGCGGTCGGTAATCGTGATCTTTTTAGATCTGAATATTACTTTCGTTTCGGTTGCTCTTAACGTTCTCTAGTGTTGTCTCTCTTGCAAACGGATTTCAAGGAGTCGCCTGAGTCTGTTGTTTTCGTTGTATATTCACTACAAGCAGAGTGGGAGTTAGTGAAAAGCTGCCTTAGCTGTTTATCACCTGCAGTGGTGTTCGCAAAGTTCGTCTGATTTCTCCACTCATTCAGTTTTGTCTTGGAAAATATTCTGAGAATTCAGAGGAGCTTGGTGCCAGGTTCCTATTTGTTACCGAGTTTACCGACGTGGGAGTATGCGGACGGCATTGTCTTGTTTAACCCTTCTGTCGAATGTTGAAGTGGATGAATAACCGATCTAGCCTCTATAAAGAATGCGCCTCGCATCTTCAAATTGTAAAATGCTGTTTCGAGGCCAGGACATTCCCACGTTCTTCATCGCAGGCAGTCCGCTTGTAAATGCGGACCATTCATACTTGCGTAACATCATCTCTTCGGCTTGTACTATTGCTGCTGAAATATCAGCTTTCACATCAGATGCATTAAAGAACTTCATATGGCAAAGGTTTCGTTACAGGCAAGGCCACCGTTTATAGCCAATGACCAAGTGGGACGTTTAAGTGCGACTGTCTGCAATCAAATGATTTGAATATCGACTAACAGGAATATACCCTCCTAAATACCCTACACATAATCAGGTCTTTTATGCACAACTATAATGCGACGCTTAGTGAGTGGTTATCCACATACATCCACATCATCACTTCCAAGTCGGTTCACACCTTCACGCATTCTGTTGATAATCTCTATGATCTTTTATTCAGTATATTGCCTTTGAAAATGCCAACCTCATGCAGATGCATTTGAAAGTCATTAGGCTTGGGATTCACCAGCAGAATTGTCTAGGATGAAATGATTGGACAGGTTGGGATAGGCAATGAAACGGCGTGTACGTCTGTAAAATACTACAGCTGATGGATCACGATAATATCTTGAAGTTTTGTGTCATTCTAAGCAGAAAGTTTTTAGGGCACATTTTCCTTCGGTAAAACTGCAGCTTGAGTTGTTTATACTGTGCTTTGGGAATATGCAATCATCTGTCCACCTTTGTATCGTCGTCACAGAAAAACTTAGCCTTAATGAGGTATGATAACGATCTTGTCTTGATCTTTCCTGCTGAACTGTGCGGCGTGCTGGTCATGTTGCCTCATTTTGTAGCTAGAGGTGTGATGTGGTACAATCTCCTGGTCCCCCAGACTACGGCTTTTGATATCAATAAAACCACCAGTTGTATTCCATTGTCATTCGCTCGCTACCTTACCTTTCATGTTATCGGGCCTTGGACTTTATTATGGTTGAGAAAACAGGAGTTAACAGGTAATATTTCACAGTGACTGAGAATTCTTCAAGGCCAAGTTGTATTTTACCAGGCTGTATTTTGCGGTAGTATGGTGGTTGAACTGAAGGATCAACAAGATGGCAAGCTGTGTAAAAACCACTCGAAGACGAATATAACAGAATAACTTTTCTTCATCGGGAAGAGTCAAGCACAAAGCAGTATCGCTGCATGCCTCAGCTTGTGGGAGCACCAGTAGTCTTGAGATTGGTGTTGTTTGAAACCTGCTACCTTCCGAAACGAAATCAAAAGCAGAGCTTGTGGCACCAGTTTTACTGAGTCTCTATGGGTTATTTTACAGATAAGTTGCGTCAGCAAACTGAAGAATTTCATTTGGTGTCGACGCTTCGGCTTTTCTGTTGGTCGGTTCGGCCCCTTTCGTAACTTGTCTTAACGCGTGACGCACGTGAGCAGCTTGTCTCACTACGCTGGCGTACCATCCGGATTGGTCACCGCACTGACATGCCAATTTGCTCGCGTTGTCACAATGATTGGCGGTGACTTCCTGCAAATCACGGGTTGACTTATCGATGAGTTCGTTCAGTCTTACCTATTTACAGGTGTTATCTGACGGCGATATCGTAGTGGGAAGAATCAGTACAATGTGTACTTCCCGAAGATTCCAGTGTGTGAATGTATTCTGTTGTTGTTCTGTTAGTGAGTTTACAGTGTCTGTCTGCAATTTAAGTTAATCAGATGACGATGCGTTACGTTGCGATATAATCAGAAATGTCGTTCCTCTACTTGACGCCATTCTCTTACATGGGTCCAAATTGGCCAACTCACAGTTACCTAAAGGTGGGGCAGTTTTTACGAGATTTCCGCGCTTGTTTTTTGACCCACCACGACCGCTATCACTCAGTAGTTTGCGCCGAAACGCTAGGGAAACCGGCCCACCGAGAATATTGATCGGTTAAAACCACGGGCTTGTTGTGAAACGGTTACACAGTGTCTGTATCCTGACAGTTACGTAGGGTCTAGGTAGTGACTTCACGACCGCTCGACTGGTGAGTGGGATTCTTTTTCCGACATTTAGTTCGTTTGCACCCACACCTTTGTATGGTTTTCAGTTTATGTTTATTGCGGTTTGTTCCTTTTTTCGATAACATTATTTTGAAGTAGTGTTCGTCTTTTACAATAAATGGCAGCTCGAATCGTGAGTGCTGTCTAGTTCTGCTCACTGCTATTTGTTTATGTGTGTAGATAGCATTCTGGATGTGAAATTTGGGAGTTCTAGAGACAGAAATGTAGAACATCTTCTAGTTGGAATTCTGGTTTACATTTGATACGTTGTTGACCTCGCTTCTAAATTACAAGCTGCTGAGGCAGTGCCATACCAGCTTGTAATATTGCTGACAAGATGTCTGTGGGAATGAAAAAGGCGTTCACACATCCCCCGTCAGTTGTGATGTATAGAGGCATCTAGTCGGAGGCTTACGATATTCTCGGGGTAGCTCTACAACGAGTGTCCATATGGCTTTGTATTCGTGTCCGGGTTATTGCGGTTGCTCTTGTCTAAGTTCGGCTAGCCTGACAATATCTGCACCACAATGTGACAATACGGTATGATAGTGAACACTGTGGTGTGAAAGGCTGAGACCTTGAGAAGGCACGTATGTATTTTTTTCTTATGTAGGATATGTAAACCTTTCTCTTCTATGCAGATACATTTTTTGCGTTTTCGACACATTGTCTATCATATGGATTGATTAACGTGATTAACGTCACGCCTAAAAGTGAGTATTGGGAAAGGCTTGAACCTAACAACATTACCGACGATAGAAACGCGATATACGCTAGTTCGGTCACGTAACTTATACACCACTGGAACGGGTATCGCGTCCACCGTTGTATAATACAACAGCTGGTGGTTTTGAAACACTGCGTGGCGGCTAGGCGGTGACGTCCACGTGGACTGTGAAAGCCTTGATCGCTCTGCTGAACTATCCGCGATGTTGCTCGAAAAGCATTCTCGGATATGGTTATGGCAGTAAATGGCGTACTAGCTCATGTAGGGTTTGTATTTCTTACCATTTCTGCACATTACTTAAATATCAATGTGTCATTGTGGGGCTATCACAGTAATCTGTAAACCTAACCGTACTATTTATGAGTACGATTCAACCCTGAAAATATCTGCGTCTTGACTACCAAAACATGCTGACCATGATTATCCGCGATTTTGATGATACTTGGAACGAACTTGACTGTAACGCGTTGTATGACTTAGGCAGTTAAAGCAGTATGAGAACTGCGTTGTTTCAGTAAATAACGGTAACAGTGTCCTGTGGCTCTCGTTTGCTGGTTTGCTTTCATTTGCTTATTTGTCCAATTTCAGCCATGTCAAGCCGCGAAGGTGGTAAAAAGAAACCTTTAAAACATCCGAAGAAGACTCAACAAGAGTTAGACGAAGACACTGCAGCAGAAAAACAAAGAATGAGAGAAGAACAGAAGAAACTTCAGGAAGCCCGTGCTTTAGCCGCAACACGAGGTCCTATCGGGCAAGGGAATAAAAAGATTACAAAAAAATGAGCACCGTTTGAGTCACTTGTATTCATAACAATTATATGTAATCAGAGTACTTTTCTGTATTTTACACTGCTTTTGCTAACGGGATTCGTGCGAGAAACCGAACATTACGTAACTAAGCACATTTGTTTTCAGATTTAATTGCTGACCGGTATCAGCTCGTGTTATTTTAGTAGTGTTGACTGTCGTCTACCGATTACTCGGTCACGCGTTGTTTATGGTAACTCGTATCCATACTTGGGCAACCTTTCGCAACTTGTATGTGACCTTGTGTGTCACATGACAGCGAATATGCTGCGGTGCGACTATTTTTGCCAGTAATCACCCGATACTGTTTGGTTTAATGGTTGCCACGACCGCTATTTTAAATCCGGCTGATCCCCCTCACATCACGTCATGCACATAACTGAGCATGACCAGCTTATCAAATACAGATGGTTAGTCGCATTTGCTTGTGTGTAATCCTCTGAATATAAAAACGGCAGTCACTCGTGGATGATGTTTATTTCCTATCGACTCTATCTCTATGTCAAATTAAACATCACTCACAGTTGATCGCAGCTATCATCATCGGCAGTATATCTCTATTATTCATCAGAAGAAATGCTTGCTCTGTATAAACTAACACATGTTTATCAGCACAAACTTTTGCGCGATGTCTGCTATTAAGCTATAGTATTTGGAACTACGGCTGATTTTTGCTGCTCTACAATATACTGTGTGTGAGACGTATTATTTCTAGAGCTGTGATTTCGCGATTAGATCAGTTCCTTGCAGTTTTCAGGTGGCGATCGCTTGTAGCGTTTTTGAAACGTATGGTATACATGACCACTTTTTGTCACGGTTCCATTAGTATTATTACCTTAAGAATGTGAAATACGTTTGCACATCGCGACCGATCTATTAAAGCGTTCGGGGGATGTTAGCGAGATTGCTATGTAAAAAATCTCTCACGAGTATGCAGCTTGTCACGTCTACCTGATTGATAAGCCGAGCACTTCAAGGTACAGTTCAACTGGCCTAAACCAACCCATTCACTTGTGGGTGATAGAGATTGTGTGGTTAATTATGACATTCCAACCGATCCTCCGTCGAAATCTGGAAAGTAGCTTCGGAGCTCAACATATTGAAACGTGTTGAAGTTCCAGGTTCGTACCTTCTGTCCCCAGCACTTCTCAGAGATGGTGTCTCAGAATGCGGCTGTATCAGCCGAACCGAAGGTCCCTCGGATGTCCAGACAGGCATCAACTGTTGGCCTTCCATATGGATGACAGAGTCCAAGCATGTGACGAAATGTAGAGATGTGATCAATATGGCTGTGGCCGAGGTGAAACTTGGCTTGCTGCACACGGATGTTCTTCGCGCGTTTGGATTAGTCTACAGAGTGCAATGACCGCGAGCAACTTCGGCGCAGTGAGAACCAGGCTAATCTTTAATTTGCATACGAAGTGTGTGAGCCCTTTTTGAAATTGTGGGTGGTGTCAGCCAGACCTCAGTCATTTGGAGTAATTTCACTGATCCAGAGTTTCTGGAGTAGAGCCCTCAGCTCCTTAACTAAGGTTGGACCTCCATCTACCAGAGAGCAAGAGGGTGTTTGTTTAAACCGAATGGTTTATGACGTTTCAGAAGCTTGATCTCATATGAAACTTCTATTTTCGATGATAGAGATACGTCAACAGACCAATGAGCACAGACAAGGCTCGGAAACAGCCAACGGCGCGGAAGACCAGTTGAACTGCTGTTGGAAGTGCTCAACCCGACGTCCTAAGCTTCGTTGTAGGTTATGAATAGGCTCACTATTGGCTCTGCAGGTTACCTCGTTGACACCTGAATTCCGGCTGCGAATTGCCTAGATGAGAGTCTCTGGTAGCAGGGGCTTGTTCCGTCTCGATAACAGGTTGTGTCCACTAGGCCTGGCGATTCTCTTGTGGTTGCTTGCGGACTTCCATGTGATTAGCTTTGTGGAGTGAGTTATACTCATTGCTAGGTGGAACGTCTCGGCGAACGTAGAAAAAGTTCCAATGATCGCATAGAAACCTGTTGGCAGCTGAACAAGTAGTAGTACTACGCGAGGCAGTATCGCACTGATGCATGGCGTGCTGCATATGTGCCTCAGTGTCGTCTGGTAGGTGGGGACGTAGACTAAAGGCAAGTACACACTGGTAAGCATGAAGTGCCTGTGTCCCTGCCAGTTTAGATACGTCAATTTATAGTTGACGGTGAAGTGGCCCCCCCAACAAAACGCAGAGCGGACGTGACATACCAATTCATGGTCGGACTGCACGCAGTTGCTCCATATTGATTCGCAGTCTTGAAATTCACGCCATCGACCGCTGATAGCTATGTGATAAGTTTGTGTTCACGATCGATTGGGCGATGGAGGTCACCATGTAGCGTACTGACATGTGAAAACATCAAAAATTAAACAGACCTTTGCCGGCACAGAGCTACAACATACACTCATCTTTGTCTGTCCGACGAGTACCGTACGAGTATGGGTCACTGTAGTCACGTTCGTCACCAATTAGCCTGCCTGCTTGTGAGTCTAGGTGTTCAACCAACTCTACAATATTCGGGCGCCGCGCCGTATGTAGAAGGTTTTTGGGCTAGTGATAAATATCACCTTTGATTGCGTCTGGACTACAGTCTGTGGAGGTCTGCCACAACAACAAACAGGCACCGTTTGTGATGGGCGTTTCTCGATGCTGCGACCGTACCTTCGGGTCTGAGCAATTTTCGGGTATTCACTCAAGCATCGCCTTCTCTGCATATGTGCTCAGGCAGTTACAACACCAGCATGGGCAGTGGCTTGAGCTGCAGGGCCTCCAGAAAAGCGCATATCGTATGTGCATAGTGAAACGATTGACGGGGATTAAATTTGTAGCATTGAGCTAGATTCCTGAAGTCATTTCAACAAGACAACATTTGTCTGTGATTATGGTCTTCAAGGTGTGTGCAATAGCTGCCTATTGGCTCATGTGCATGTGTTGACAGACTTAAATGATGTTGGTGGGGGGCGGATGAGGTTTTGTTATCCTCAGGCGAAGAAACGGTGTTTGACATATCATCGTTCTGGCTGTGATTTGTCTCGATCAACAGTTAAGGCACGTCTCTGGTATGCGTGTGGAATCGGGGAGGGGGGGGGTCCACCAAATTACGAGTCATTTGACAAAAAGGGGAAATTGCAGTAAATTGGTTTGGTTCGGTATAATGTGACGTAGGAACCAAGCTGGCCGCCACACTTCGGCCAAAGATCTAGGATAGAATGTTGAAACAAAACTAATGTACGTTCATAAGTTCATAAATGTGAGGGCAGGAAACTTCTTCATCATCATAACAGCCATGAGCCTGACCAAAAGGTACTGTGGCTAGGGCCGCCGCTCGCCTCAACAGCGACGTGGAGTATCTAATA
>LUCH01008860.1:1744-12435 GCA_013368495.1 Paragonimus heterotremus | reverse complement strand
AACATAGTCCCGTTTAAAGCAGTTTGCCTGCAACTGTTTACTGTCTATCCGTCGATTACTCACAATCCATCTGGTATTTGGTTCATTACACATTCACGAAACCACAGTATTCTGTTCATGTGCGTCACTTGTGCAGAGTTGTACTTAAACTGAAACACAAAGGACTATATATCACATATACGCTTGACCACATATATATGCCCATTCGTAATAACCTCTTAACCTTGGCAATCAATCAGGCTATAACTAGTAATAGCAAGTACCGAGTGTTTACTGGGCCAACATACAGCAACTTTCCACAGAAAGCTGTTTAAAAAATTTCCCTCGTTCACTTTATGTAACATCATTTTCACCTCAATCCACATGGTGCGTTTTCTCCCCTGCCTCAAACACTCCCCATTAACCATTAGTAACTGTTGCATACTATGAAATACTTATTCTACTCTAAACATTGACACTATAAAACAAACTGACGTCAAAAATATATAATAAACCCATTGAAATCTCAATTCATACCGTGTTGTCTTTCCTGTCTCGTAACCCTCCTCGTTAACCACCTAGCAATCATTATGTGCTATCAAATATAGATCCTTGCTCAATCAATAACCCTATGAAACAAGCTGACGTTAAAACTTCGGACAGAGTTTGAATTGTCATGTGATAATCAGTCTAGAATTTGTTCCTCGTTAACCAATTATCGCAGCATACCATAATCCCTGCTAGCACAATTAGGGGTAATTTAGGGTAAATCCTTGATTCGATCCAATGGATCAATCCGGAGACCATTTAGGGATTTGTTACATATTAGGGACGCATTCCTAAACTTTTCCCTAACGAGAATAACGCACTAATTATGTGATTGATCCATTTCCGACACCCTAATATTTCCCTAAATTAACCCTAAATCACCGAACGCTTCCCTATATTAACCCGAAACGACCGAACCTTTCCCCAAAAGACCTCAACGGCCGAATTTGTCCCTAAGTTAAACTTAAACGTTCGATTTTTCCCTCAGTTGACCCGAAACGACGAAACTTTTTCTAAAGTAAACCGTGAACTGCACAATTAACCCCCAAATTAACCTGATACGACATAATGCACTCCGAACTAAGTAAACATTTCATCTTATAAGTGTTACCCAAACGTCGTCAATTGTTCTCACGTTGATACACTGGGTAAAAAGAGATCCCATCGGACATGAATAAGGAAATTATATTGCAGTTCATGAATTATAAAAAATTGTTCTTCCCACATGCATCTCATCCTTCTGTCTTTGACTCCGTCCCCCGTGGAGTGAAAGAACAATGAACACGTGAAAATATGACATACCCACAAGTGATACGCAATGTCACAAGGTATAAATCATAAATATCCAAATCACGTCAGTCTCAATGTATCCAAACTAACACTCATGCTGCATTATAACACAATCACTTTAGACTTATGGCTTGCACAACTAAACGACATGGAAACTCATCTTCAGGTGGAAACGCAAGACTGTTTTCATTGTGTGCTTACCTCCATCGTTGACTTCTGTTTTCCCAATCGATACCTTCCACCGCGGTCACGGGCATTGTAAAACTAACACTTCATCCACTTGTTCGCTTCATCTCGTCCTGTTTCCGGACTCATCCGTAGAGACAATAGTTCCTACGGTGAAAATACATGGGGTAACTGTAACATTTTACTAATTTTCTGTTACACGTCGTAGAATTGAGTCTTTGAAGGCATTCTTCTTTCGTCCTCCGGCATAAGACATCTCCATGGCCAGCTGAGGTCCGATAGTCTCCCTCACGCGACGGCGAAGCAGTAGCCCTGCAGATGGAGCAATCATCGTTTTCAGGCGGTCCTTCTGACAGTGTATACATTATCACTGGGCACACTTACCACAACTCTTCGGAACTGTTGTCTTTGGAGACTTGCTTCCAGTTTCCGAAAACTGGTTGCACTATCCAGGAGCAGATTACGTGCGCGGATGTTGCAAGCAGCCTCACTGTGAACGTCCGATTAGAGGAAAAAACGGCGTGGTTGGAGATGTTCCTTCGAAATAGTAACGTCTTTAACCGATTCCGCCTGCTTTGCGGCAAAATTCACCTGCCTCGCAGTAAATTCAGCCTGCTCTGCGGCCGACTCCTGGAGCATTTGTATCACCGTAGACAATTTAAGAGAGCTGAGTCGTTCTGCTGTAAAGACGCTGCCAGGGGTGCCACCGATGAACTGATGGACGGTCTCATTGAGATCGACGGTGCCGTTGTGATAAAAGGACGGATGATCGGGAGAGAGCTGTCGAACATTGGGCGGGAGGAAGACATGGGGGCAGCTGAACGAGGCCGGATGGGGATAAATACTGGATCAGGCATTCCAGCAAGGGAGGCAGTATAATGGGATGCAGGAACAGCCGGGGAGGAAGCAAAGGGGCGGCGGCCTGAGGGCTCAATGTGGTGGAACTGCTGCTTGCCCGAGGAACCACGTTTGCCTGCAACAAATGTTGGATAAGGTACAGCTGTGGGGTTAGTAGCACACACGTGTAAACAGCTGTCCCAGTCCTCAGATGAGGACTGAGACAGAAACTTCGTTGGGGGCTGCTGAAAAGCGGTAGTAATTATGCAAGTCAGCAATACCTGCACCTCTGACTGCGTTTGCCCATAGGCATGGTTGCATCAGATGATTCTACATCCGATGTTAGCGTTACGACGAGCTTGCAGATAGTCGTCCAAAAACACAAGACACTATTAAAGAATGTTTACCTGTTGTGCCAATCACTCTAACATATATTTTCACTGAGTCAGGTGGGGAAACCCAGTGATCTCTCACAGTCGTGGTGAACTGTAAGGAAGGGTAATTCGGCCACGATGCTATACCATCGCGTATCCACGTGGAACTCAGTACCGCGCAACACGGTTCACCGTCCTCCATGAACGTCACAACACTATACACCTGCGAGTGAATTTAATTAATTGCTAGCGGTGATATAAGAGCTGATGAAAGGAAACAGGTAAAAGGCTGTACGTTTGAAAAGAAAATTCATTTGTCTTCACATTGTGTGTTACAAGAACGCAAAATGGGTAACAAAACAAAAGTTGAGAAGAAGGGAAAGAGCAAGCCTTTAGCATCAATACCAGAAGCACTTACCATGAAAACCTCAGCTGGTAAATCATCGACAATATACATATGCAAATGGTGGGAGTAAAAACTATGAGTAAAGAGAGGTTGTAACTTGGTAGGGTGGTGATAACGCAAAGTGCAAGCTCCAGAATTAGGATTACAGGCATCGACAACTACGCAAGGAACATTACTAATCACAGCAATGTTGTTTGGATGAGTATCTGAAAGCAAAATGGAACCCTTAATGAAAACTGAGCATCCAGGTACAGAGGGACAATTGACAAGTGTACCAACGTCAGAGCGTAATACTTGAACGGGAAAGCAAGCGGAAGATCTCTCCGATAAACGCCTATACAATTGCCTTACCGGTCGAGTTGGCCCGTTTAGCATCATTTTCAACTTGTACATGAAAGACTCAAATGGAAAAGCAGAGAAGTTGTCAAGTGAGCCATGCGTGGCCGCAACATCCGCAAGGTGTTCCAGCGAATGCACGTTGTAACCCACCTCAGCCGTAGTATGCACCATGTCCACGTACCTGTCTTACGTGAGAGCGAGCAGGTGTATCACATATTACCGCTTTCAAAAAGACGGTCACGAGAACATTGTTAATGTATATACCATTTGCGACCACGTCCGACAATTCCTGTAATACGTCTGAAAGATACGCGTTGACGTCCTCTGATTTGCTTCTCCCTCCATACACACCGACCACAAGGGGTTCCGTTACGCGGGGCTCATTCAAGCGACAAAGCACGGACAATATTGTTGTCTTCCCCGCATTCGTTGGTGCCAAACCATGGACATTCAACTGGATTCCAACAGACGTCACATGCTGTAGCTGGCAGCTTGAAACAGCATCCACAACGCCTTTCACCAATCCCAAATGAGCGTATTCGCCAAAATGAACGGTACGTATGGGCGAACTTCTCGGTGTCGGCAACAGAGTTCTGGCATCACTGGGCAACTCTGGTATTCTCTCCTTCAAGATGCGTAGAAGTTGTGTCACCAGCAATTTAGCAATGTTTTTTGAAATCATCCAGACTCGAAGGCGGTCAACTACGCCAGCATCAGGAAAATCAGCATCTCGATTTTGCAGACCAGTTCTTGATGAGTTTTCCGGTACATCTAAAATCGATCATTCAGTGATTATTTAAATTAATATTACCTCTTGTGAGTGGCTGTGATGCATGTTCACTTTCAGACACTGCGGTTGGTGAAGAACGTTGGCCAACGTCCACATTCTCCAAGGACTCCAGTACATGATGATGGAATTCGGTAAGTGAACGTTGAACATTTCGAAAAATGGTGGAGCGACTAGCGAACATTTCAGGAAACCGCTAAAGGTTCCGTTAATACAGCAATGTCCGTTACCTCAGCGTTATCATCGTGGTGATCAGACATATTGACAACTCAGACAAACTTTAATCCGAGTGCACAGCCAACAATTTGAACACAGCGCGCGTGAATAATTGAAGCGGTTAGATTTCGTCTAAACAACAACCACTTTATACGCACAACAATCACTTCCCCACTTTCACAGCAATTCCCTTGTCACATGCCCCGAGCATTACATTAATAAGGATTATGTTACCTCCGAGAATATTGTATACATTATCCACAACAATCACGTTATTGGCCCAAATATTCATCCTCAATGTTTCCCGAAACAACCCTAACTTACCCGTAAGTACATCCCTCATTGGTTATAGAAGGGAACTACGCTATTGGCTCACAGAATCACTCCTAATATTCCTCAAAACAACCCTATATTATCCCTAACTAATTACCTAATTGATGCTAGCGGGGACAACTGATTGCCGATATTATTCACGTTATCGGAAAAACAAAACTAGTAATACCGCGTCAAATTTTTGTCGAAAAATATAACGTTTACATTAATATTCATATTACATGTGATCACTTCACGTCTTCCAATTTAACAGATGACATTACGCACTTTTTCTTATTCTCACGGGCATCCATAATGCAAAGAAAATTTTTGCGATGAATGGGAGCACAAAACCCCATATTGGGCAGGCGATTAGTGAGATTTTCAGCTTTGCAACGTTTTCCAGTGATCAGCGTGGTCCCGCTCTGAAGTCTGCTCAATTCTTCGCTGGATTTTGGAATTTCCCGTCCTCCCTCGTCCGAGCTTAATTATTTCAACATTTCTCCGATCGATGTTTCGTCAAATAACGGCAAAATCTTTCGAAGATATATTTGCACGTATTCCCCGAGGTGACCTTGAAATATTTGAAACGTCGTCTTTACTCAGCCTTGTAACAGATAAATTAGTGTAACATCTCATTTTTTGGACTAAATCTGTGGAACAGACGAACTATCTTCCTTCATTACGTGTGAATCAAACGTTGTAACCTGTGACTATTTTCCCTCTGATTACGTCTTTATTTGTCAACAGGTATCATGTTTGTCTTGTTTTGTATCCTTAGTTGAGTTGTACCGGAAGTAATTATCTGTCATGTTCGCGCACACCCGAGCTTGTTTCTCACAAATGCGTTGAGAATATATATACAACAGGAGTTGCGCACAGTGGGAGATGAACCGGCGACGGCAATTTACAAGGCCGGTGAGATGTCGAAGGTGTGTGATAGAAGCTGGCTCATTAAAATCAATGACTACACTCAGCTTTGATGGTAAAACTTGAAGGCCAGAAGCTGAAATTATGTGGCCTTAAAATTCTATACCACCTTTTCCGACTTCTCATTTTTCTGCACTGACAGTTATCCTGTGTTGGGCTAACCTGGCAAACAAAGAACGTAGATGCCGCAAATGTTCTTCTTCGGAAGAACTGGCCACTAATACATCGTCCAAGTAGGGGTAGACGAAATCCAGGCCTCTGCATACTTCGCGGATGAAACGCGGGAAAGTTTGTGCAGCGCTAGTATGGCCAAATGGCATTCGCAGAAATTCGAAAAGACCGAAAGGCGTGATGATGGGATATCCGCTTTCTCTACTGGGATCTGGTAATAGGCGCGGACCAGTTCGACCTTACTGAACAAAGTTTTGCCAGAAAGGCAGGCTGTCAGATCCTGAATGTGAGGGATAGGATAGCTATCAGGGATTTGTAACCTTGTTGAGGCCACGATAATCGTCACAAGGACGCCAGCCCCCTGATTTTGTTGAGGACCATATGGAGAGCAGTGGTTCATGGACCTTTAGAAGGGCGGATTATTTCTAGTTCGAGCATGTGTTCAAACTCCGCTCTAGCTACTTTAAGTTTGTCCGGGGCTAAACGTCTCGGCCTACACAACACCGGTGGACCTTCGGTCTTTATGTGGTGCGTGCAAGTGGAAGTGACTGGCAGTGGCTCATTCTAGGATCAAACGATCCGTGGGGAATCCTAGAACAGATATGCGTATGGTTTAGGAGTCTAAGGTTGAAGGATAAGAGGACTGATGGCTTCTGTGTATGCTTGGGTGCCGTTGACGCTAAGATTTTTACGGAGATCGATCAGTCTTCGTCTTCGGGTATCGACCATGAGGTCAAAATGCTGGAGAAAATCGATTCCCAGAATAGTGATGGTTACGGCCGCAATTGTGAAAACCCGGCGAAATGTTCGCCGGAGACCGAGGTCAAGCGTGAGTGAGCGTTGACCGTAGGTGAGAATTGGCGTGCCGTTTGCGACACGAAGCACAGGTAGAGAGTTGGGTGTCACCTTGCCGGATCATGGGGGAACCACGTTGAATTCCGGCCCAGTATCGACCAGGAACGTGGTCCTAGAACTTAAATCAGTAGTGTGAAAGTGGCGACTGCTAGGGAGGATACCGATTACGTTTTTTGCCATTACGGGCTGGCTTCAGCATTTCCTCTATTGAAGTATTTACATAGGGCAAAGCAACGCTTCACCCTATTGCCAAACTTGCTATGATATCAGCATAATTTCACAGACTTCTGAGGGCATTTGCGAGGAGAGTTACTCCGGAGTTGGCGGGAGGGTGATTGTGTCACGAGGCGGGCGAAATCCCGTCGAAGGGCTGCGATCTCTGCCCAAACAGTGCGCCAGTCGTCCGGCAGTGGCCGGCAGGATGATTCCTGCAGTACTGAAAGGTCAGGATTCTTGGGATTCTCTGCTGTGCGGCTCGTCACAGCTGTAGTGAGACAGCGGGACCGGTACAAAAACGGTCTTGTATTTCGTCTGCGAGTTGCGCGGCATCTAACACGGAAGGCGACTCAGCGACTATGAGGATAGCTTGTGTGTTTGCCGGAAGACGCTGCATCAATAACTCCTTGAAGAGTGCCTCATCCACAGATGAGGGACCTAGCAATTGCTGCATCTGATGCACCGGACCTGACGGTCGCCAACCACCTAACTGCAGATCTCGAAATAGTTACTGTAACCTTGATCTATCTGACGGTGTGGTCCGGTTGATTACAGCTTCCTTGAGGGCTTCATGCCTATGTTCGGTGGGCAAGCTCGGGAGGAGGTCACGTACTTGCATTGTGACCACTTTAGGGGGCCGGGCCAAAAGTTGACTAAATTTTTCCTGGTCTGCGGTGATACGCTGGTTGCACAACTCCGCCTCAAAATGCACAAACCATAAGGCGGGTCCCGTGTCTAAAAACTGACGAATAGTAATGGTGACAGCTCCAATTGTCGCCTTTTTTTCGTTGTCCATGACAGATTAGAGTTAAAATGATGTACATGTACTTAGTATAGAATGTAAGGAAAAACTACGCGTTTATATATAATTAAATAATGAAATAAAAGCCAAATTAGTTCCCAGGAATAAAAACGGTTTACCGGGTGGGTTTAGTGTCGGGTACAATAATTTGCTGCGGTCAGGCGAAAAAATTGCTATACGAAATTAAGCGGCCTCACCAGATTGTGCTGAACCGAAACAGGTGCCAGAAAAAATAGATTAATTATCGGGCCTACCAAATAGTTTAGGATTGGAACGTTTCTATCTAGAATCGTGCCTATTCTCCGCATCAGTTAAACCAGAAAAACAACTAGTGGACAACGACGTATATTGCAGGTAGACCGGGAAAACAAGCTGTAAGCAAAGCACAACAGAAGCGAAACACAGCAAACCCGTAGCCAGCAACAGAAAATTGCAAATGTTAATTGTGACCTTGGGCGGTCGAACTCATGAGAAGAACCGGACATGCAGTTATACATCATCGTTGGTGTCAGCAGCTAAAATAAATTACAAGATATGTTGGATACTTGGCGAACCAAGCGTGTCTCTACAAGGTAGTGTTCAGAGGCCTACGTATTTTTCCAAAAAAGCCCGTGCTTTCCCATTTCCTCTCTTCCTCACAGAATTTTCTATTAACTTTTCCGAAGCCATTTACATCAATTAATGGTGTTTTCCCTCGACTATTATTTTCTTCGTCCTCAAATCACGTCCTTGTGGCACGATCTTGACTACTTGGATAGGGACCAAATCGTAAAGTGTAAATGGATACAACCATTCAGATTTTTGTACCGGATCTTGAAATTATGGCAACTGTTCTTCTGGAAGCGTGAGCCTCAAATGTCTTCACACAAACTAGAATTTTTCATCTGTATTATGATCCTTTTGTTGCTTCCTCTACACCATTATATTGTGCTATTATTATTATGCGCATGGTGTGCCCCTACGCGTATCGCCTTACAGTATGTACATTGATCACGTTCAACTGAGAGAGTTTCTCACAGTTACTATGCGAAATGTAATGCCATTATTATTAACTCAACCTCCTAAGGACATCAGCCTAGCACCCAAGTGGATTTTACACGTGATCACTTCAGGTATAGCAAGAATTTTGTTTCCCTGGCTCCACCCAGGAATTGTTCTAATAGCTTACGGTTCCCTTTTATTTCCTACTTTTTGTTCCGATGTAAAATAAGCCTCGGGAACGTCGCGTCTAATGAGAACCCGTATACCTTTGTTTAGGGTACCAGCAAAGTCAGTTTTTGTCAACTGAGCCCACTGTTATGACTCCATGGAGGCCGGCCTGCTACCAGAATAACCGACAGTTTCCCAACAGTATAAGGTGACTATAGAAATGGTGTTGAACTTGTACAGAGATAGAATTTCAAATGTCACTCGATGACATGGCATCATGCAAGTAGTATGCAGAATGCGAATACAAATTCGACGGGGATTACCAAGCAAATCGAGCTTGCGTGCTACTAATTCGTCGAATAAGGTGAATACTGAACCAACGCCCACAACTGCATAAGTTTCAATGAAAGACACTCAGCTGAAAAGCGAACAGGTAAAAAGCCCAAATTAAAACCGTTTGCATAAGTAGAAGTTCCGCCAAATTTTACAGCCCCCTACTGGGGCGCGAGTGTTGACACGTCATTATGCATCAAAGTATGGTGAGTCCCACCACAACCAAATCTTAGGCGCTTGATATGGGCTCTACATGAAATCGACAGGTAATTGGTCTTCAAAAAACAAAACAGAAATCATCCCTTGTATTGCATTCGTCTTGAAGGTTGTTCAAAAGGCAAAACGGCGCTTTTGGCGCGAATCATGGTTTCAGGTATATTTGGAAATTTTAAAATCGAAATTTCAGGCACAGTACGTACAGCACATTAATTGTAAATAAACAGCGCTGATGAATAAAAGTAAAATAAATCGAATAAGTCCTAAAAGTATTTGGCTTGGTGATGTTTTTTTTCACCATTTTGGCGGAAACAACCCGTTATTGTCGTTAGCTCACTTTTTCAAGTCTTACAAATGCTATCATTGCCATTTCCGAGATAAAACACGTCGTCCCATAGCCTGATGGTGCTTCATTTTGCGGCGTTTCGAAGATATGGTCAAAATGGAATTATACGACCCTGTAATGTTGGCATTGCATTTCAATAAGAACACCAACACATTTGATAGTGAAACATGTATGACAACATTTTCAGCTTCTTTGTCTATGCGATATTCACACTACATCACTTTGTTTGCACGATTTCAGGTGGATACTTGTCAATGAAACGTTGCTGTTAGAAATGGTTGGAACTGGCGCCATCATATGGTTGTCTCCATCTCCGGTGTATATGGAATGGCGTAAGAAAAGGGTATCATGTCCCATTCTATCACCGATGATCTTCAGAAGTAAATTCTATTCAATCTACTGCATTTTTCCCAACTAGATTAAGGTCTCTTGTCGTTTATACGGAACAATATAGGAAAACAGAAGTCAGGCTGCCTGCCGATCACCAGGAGATATGCGTCTCATCCAGTAACACTATGATATCTAGAACGCCAAGTATCTATTGCGGTGTAGAAAAATGTTCCGATCAATAGGGCAATCAACGGAATCGAAGATGATGATTACCATGTACCACAAACACCTCTAATACAGATTTCCCATCAATTCCCGCGTGCGTTCGTTCTCCAGATTGTTCATGGTAAAGGTGGTCCGAAAAGAGCAGCTATAAGTGTGAACATATACTGAGTATTCAGACGCTAATCATAACTTAAGTCAATCGGGTGGAGCAGCTACTGGTGTGGACGTACACAGCATACACAGACGTTTTCCATAGCTTAGGTGAATCAAGTTGAAGCACCAACTGGCGTGAACGCATCCTGTGATGTGAGACGTTCTTGATAGCCTAAGTCAATCGGGTGGAG
>LUCH01008858.1:0-16858 GCA_013368495.1 Paragonimus heterotremus | reverse complement strand
TGTAGATCACACCTCGATGTTCTATCTCCATCACCCGTCTTGCAAGTAAGCCCGACTCACTGCATGTCAACAAACCGAGGTTGGCACTGGTTTACATTAAAATTTCCTCGGAAGCCTCGGAGGTTCCTTTAGCAGCCTTCAAACCGCGCTGCTATGGCGGCCCCTCAATTTATTCTGACATACCTTGAACCGAGCGACAAAAGAGACATCAAACCACGAAAAATGCGGTGGCCGTTGATCGTTTCCGCAACGTAATCGTCAGAAATGTGCCTGATATATGCGGGGACAACACCGCACACGATGTCAATCGATGGAAATTTCTTGCGTCTGCCCTAAGGCTAGAAAATGTGCTCCTGCAGAGCATAATGCGCATCCCGCGCACTAGCCTGACCAAAGCTGATTCCCTAGCACGGCTCTTGAAAATTACCGCGACTTTCCTTGAGAAAGCCGTATATATACTAGAACATTTTTCACCACGCGCGCCATCGAATTACAGGAGGTATAACCTTCCACCCAGATCGTTCCAAAGATGAACGCGAGAAGTTTCGAGCTGACTACCTGGCCCGAGCTTTTCGGTTAGTCATTCCCTTAGTTGACGTGAAATCTCTAAAAAGAAACGTCCACCATCCGGCTCAGTCCGGGTCGGCAATAACCCTACCGAGGTGTCCAGCATCCCCTGAAAAATCCAGTCTACCACCGACTCCGGCAACCTGCACTCATTCAGAGCGAATTTTGTCAAATGTGTTTATACCAACGCTCAAAGCCCGATCAGCAAACTTGGTGGAATCCCTGCGCTTTGCCTCGTGAATGACTTCTTTTTTGTCGGAATCACTGAATCATGGCTCAAACCAAGCCAACTTGACCGTGAGCTTGATATAACAGACATACCGCATTTTGGAATAATAGAACAATGGGCAGGAGAGGTGGTGTTGCCCTTTATGTCCGCAGCTCCTTCCTGGCTATGCCTGTCTCGTCCAATGCTCACCACCGTTTCGGAATCTGTCTGGTGCTCCACTGCACTATCCAACTCTGATAGTTTGTGAGCTGGGGTAGTATATCGGCCTCCTTGCTCTTGCTCTGACCACGACGAGGCAATCCTGTCCGGACTCACCTATATCCCCTCCCTACGGTATTCACATATCCTAATAATGGGAAGGTTCAACCTGACACAAATTGAATTCTAATCGTATTCGTACAGAGACCCCGCTAATGCGATGCCTGAAACATTTCTAGCTTTAATTGCAGCTGCTGGCCTAGCGGAACATGTGACCTAATGTACAAGAGGAGGCGATAGCCACGCTTCTTTCCGTCTAGACTGAATCTTCGCTAATGAGGAACTAATGGTTGACAACTTAACCGTGGATGTACCGCTCGACTTAAGCCACCACGCATTAATAACCTTCTCACAGATGAGTTGAGAAATATACCGTTATTATTGTTAGCAGTATTAGTATTAGTATAATTATTACATTTGTAGTGCTGAGCATACCACCCAAAGCAAACGGTCCAAAAAGGAACTTCCAAAGAATTAGGATGAATGCACTCAACGTGTACTTGGCCAGTGCTTCATGGGATCCGTTCAACTCATCACACTCTGTAGGGGAAATGTGTGGCCATTCTACTAATACCATTTGCGAAGCGGTAGACTGCTCAACACCATTCTAGTCTACATCCCGCCGAAAACCGCAAAAGTAATTGCGGTCACGACAGTTAAAATTCATCCAGGCTGGACGCCTAGCACGAACCCGGTACAGAACGTCAGGAGATCTAGATGATAGTCATCTGTCTGTGCAACTTCGAAAGTGATGCACCAAACTAATCAGGGAAGGTCGGTTAGACTTCCAACGATGTTTAACTCAGCGATTCGTCGGTGGTCCTAAAAGATTGTACAAATTTGCCTCAAAAACCCATAAAGCCACAACTGGCGTTCCCCAGCAAGCCTGCCAGCAAAGGCTTACTTGCTCAGTTGGCGAAGTTTCTGAAGCTCTGACTGAATTCTACAGTACTGTGTTTACCAACGGCGTGCCTAACTGCCCCGCGGCAGAAAGCGTTAACACTTATGGAGAAATCTCTACAGCAGATATCACAACGGATGCTGTGCTAATGAAACTTCTGGGGAACAAAACCCACATCTCCCGGAACGGACTGTTTATCTCCTCTTGTCCTTGCCCATGCGGCTGCACGGTAAGCCGCCCGCTAAGCGTCCTGTTTACACAATCAGTTACTGAAAGAACAGTACCCGAAAGCTGAAAATCGGCGAATATCAGCCCCATCTTCAAAGGTGGACAGCACAATCGGCCTTGCAACTACCGTCCGATTGCTCCCCTGTCAAGTGAATCCAAAGTCCTTAAAGCGTTAGTCCATGATGCATTATCTAAGCATCTTTTGACACAAACTTTCCTCTGGAGTGGACCACACGGTTTCCTACGAGGCCGCACATGTACTACAAACTTGGTGCTAAGTGTAAACCAGTGGACCATTGCTGCCAACAGCGGAGAGGGGGTCGACTCTATTTGTGTTGACTTTGCCGAGGCTTTTGACCGAGTGGACCATTCTGTTCTACTCGATGAGCTTCATAGTTGTGGTATCAAGGGTAACCTTCTCCGCTAGCTAAAATCTTATTTATCAAACCGTTCCTACCGTGTGCTGGTGGGTTCCTCTGTATCCTCTATCAGACTCATCACCAGCGGAGTCCCACATGGCCCCATCCTGGGGCCATCACTCTTCACTATCTTCATCGGTGATCTGCCATCCGTAATATCGTCTCCACTGCTAATGTTTGCCGACGATATCAAAATCCGGCTTATTGTACACGACAGCTCTGACGCAAGAGCCCTTCAGGCCGATATTGTTGTACCTTACAAATGGTCTAAATCCAACCGCATCGAGTTCAATACCAGCAAGTGTTAAGCTATGCATATCAGGCAAAAGCACAATGTCCATTACTTTCTCGGCGGAATACCGCTCCAGGTCACAGACAGAGAAAAAGACCTTGGCACTATAGTGACAAAGAATCCCTCGTGTACTCCCAATACTGAGGCGAGCACCAAGGAAGCCAATAGCGTACTGGCCATTCTGAAGCGTTTGTTCGGAAAATTCGAACGATCATGTTTCAGTCCCCTGTACGACAGCTTTATTCGTCCTCACCTCGACCAAGGGACCATCGTTTGGCCTCCTCACTCACAAAAGAACAAACTAATACTGAAAAAAGTTTAGAGGCGTGCGACAAAAGCAGCCCGTGAGTCGAGTGCAAAACCCTACACCAAGCGGCTTTGCGAAGTAAATCTTTCTTTCTCTGGAATACCGAGGGCAGAGAGGTGATCTAATGTTATCGTTCATAATTCTGAAGACCTCTAGCCATCCGTGTAGGCCTCTGCTCACTCATGCAGACACCAGCTCACTCAGACGACACTCTCTGAAAATAAAATGTCAGCACAGCAGACTTGAGTTAAGGCACAGTTTCTCCTCGGTTTGGTCACGCAAGGCCTGGAACTCCTTGACAGAACATATCACGAGTGTCACGACAGTCGTTGCGTTCAAATTTCGTCTGGATCGCTGCTCTAACATTTAGTCCAAACCCCGTCGTACTATTCTGCACACTACCACGTATGTATGGTCGTCTGTTGATTAGTTCACACCTAATATGAATGTGCACCTAGCCATAGAATTGCGTGTTTAACCATAGAAGGAGTGCATTTATAAGCTTGTTTGCTTATCTATTTATTGTCCGTTTTAATCCTTTGATAAAACCAAGAAAATTTGCGACGTGCAACTATCCCTCTGGTACAGAGATTCCTCGCCTGGAGAAATGGAACCAACAAAAGCCGTAGCATTCTACTTCTGTCTATCAACCATTGAGCCCATTTCTCCATCCCCAAAAACCCCACTTCTGGCATAACCTTGGCCATTAGGCCAGTGTTAGCAATGTGAAACAAGAATCGATGTAGCCAGCAGCAAGTTCAAGTTCATTTTGCACAGAAAGAAGTGGCCAATCGAGCGTCCAGAATATTTGCACCGGAATGCCAGAGAAAAGCACCCAGAGCTGCGAGTGTGCCACTTGGAGCGGGAATGATGGATTTTTCGAATTCCGTTTTCCGACTCTGAGCCCGTTTTGATTATCTAGTAATCTATGTGGGCGAGGACAATGAGGAAGGGGAGAATGAAATACAATAATCGCAACCTCCAATGACTGTTTAACTACATGATAATTGATGTAAGCTTTCTTCACACTACAAGGGACCTCATCCTGATAGACAAGAGCAACAGATAGTGGAACATTCTCTGGAGGAGGCATCAGCAAACCCTCTGGTTACATCTTCAAATCCATTCTGTCTTGAACAGGATCACCAGAATAACACACCTCCGTAGGTGTGCTGTCACAGACTTGTTTGGTCCTCATCTTCCCCTAACTGTGCAGGCGTTCTACCAACCGGGGAGACCTTTTCTAAATAACAGGTGACTCCATATAGCAAGTAATTCTATTAACCCGTTACCCCATAACAAAAACGTGCAAAAAGTGCACTAAAAAACAGCTGGTCATCTATTTTAAACGAACCTCCATAGGCCTGATTCTGTCTCTGGCACAAACCAAGATCCACCGATAATGACCAATTTTGCTCTGCACCCACATTTTTGTTTTCACGACGGCACCTAGTTGGGGTTTTATCTTTTGATGCCGTGCGTAGCGTTTCTTTGATGGAAGGAATTTTTTTGGATCACGTTGGTTTGACCTCTCTGTCACACCAGTATACAGCCTGGGACACAGGGGTGAGGTGGAATGTAGCTACTGAGAAGAGAACTGCTTCAAACCCGCAAACCCTGAATAGATAGGGGTGTGGGACTGAATGCAGGTTGCTGCAGCTGCCACTCGTGATATCGCAGCTCTCGGTTTGCAGACGACACTGTTTAAACGCTTTTGCGGTTTGGTTCTTGATCAGAGGTTCCCAATTCGTACCGAGTGGACATGCCAATCATATGAAAACACCGCAGTTTGTGAGACCGGAAAAGAGGGGTGTGCATGGACTTGGAAGGTTGGCAGTTTCATAGGTTACCATGTTGAGAAATACATGGATACCGTCGCCCAGAAAACACTGGGCTGATGCCATCCGATCAGCCTTCATTCTCAACCTGAAAACCTATGCTCTCCACTCCGTACATTACAATAGAAAGTTTGACCATATACGTCTGTGTTACATTGCCTACGGTATGTGAGTATGCTTACACGACCACTCTGTCACAGATGTAACCTGAAACACCGACTCTAAGATAGGAAACGAGCCCTGACGATGCCACATTCTCGCACGCTACCACTAGCTGCCACGTGTTGTCCACTATGCTAAAGAAGACTTTGGAAAGATCTGCCAAATTTTATCTAGCCGCATATTGAATGAGATCACACTGTCCCTATATACTACTTCATGCGAGAGCTTGTATCATGTATTTCTTTTCCGGTCGCTGAAGAAGTTTACTCGTGCGTCTAAATGGGCCCTGCTTATTTTTGGTCGGAGACTGTTACCTCTGATTACGGCTTCCTGACCCATTTGTGCAGACAAGTTTGTGGACTTCAGGCCACTTACGCCTTTCAACATTTTGAAGGTCACGATAAGATCACCCCTCACTCTGTTTCTTTCCATGAAGCACAATCCGAGCCCTTTCAATTGGTCGTGATAGGGCTTACCCTTAAATACAATAATCATTCCAGTTTAAAGTTGTTGTGCCCTCTCAACGAACCGCATATCTTTACGTAAATGGGGGCCCACGCATGCATGCAGTACTCCAGGTGAGGCCGAACAATGACGTTGTGTAGCGGCAGGTATACCTCCCATTGCTTGCCAGACAAAACTCGCTTAAGTCCGAACAGTTCACTGTGGGCTTTGCGTGCAACCGTTGCGCAATGGGCTAAGGGTTTGAAGTCGTTTTTCATCAATACTCCCAGGTCTCGGGCCATTTCTATGCATTCAGCAGTGAAAGGACCCTGAGGACAGGGTACTTATGGGTGTTTAGAGCTCCCAGTTACCACTTGGCACTTGGCGGCATCCAACAGAAGGTCCTACTTAAGAGAAAACTGTAATACTCTCTCCAGATCCCACGTTAATGCGGCACGATTTGTCGACCCTGCTATCTTAACATCATCTGCGGATATGAAGCACGGGTTGTTTAGCTCACTCACCAGGTCATTTACGAACAGCAGGAACAGGAGAGGACTCAAAACAGATCCTTGAGGGACGTCACTGTGGGCTGTGCCTACCTCAGGGAATCCGCTCCCAACCTTTACTTTAAAAACCTTGTTATGTAAGAAATTCTCCACCCAGTCAATCACTATGTTTTTTATCGAACGTTGAAAATTTTGACAAACATCGTTTTAGAAGCAAGCGTCCCAAATGCCTCTTCATAAACTGAGATTTTTCTGTCCTATTATGTCTGTTTTGTTACTTTGTTTGTATACTTGGTGTATTGTACAATTAACAGTTATGTGTACGGTATGCGTTCTGAGTTAAAATGTGTATACTGATCACGCTCAGCTGGGCGTGTTTCTTGCAGATGCGTTGAAAAACGTACGTTCATTATCATTACCATTATATGTTAACCACGTTTACATTGTCTCATATGGATCGCAAATAGAAACAATCACGTGATAACGTCATGTGCAATCTTCTTCAGGAATGACACTTCGTCGACCGTTCACTGCCTGAAGCATTGACAGAAAAACAGACTGAACAAATAATGCAGATATATAGAGAATTTACAAACGTGATACTATAGTTTTAGTTGGAATTTACTTTGATATTTAGTGCAAAATGTGATGTGAATGCAAGGTGGTCAAAAATCACAAATTCATTCGTATCTCCTGAACCACGCGAAACTGGGCGTTTCAGTTGAACAGAGTTATGTATACCAGTATGAAAATTACGATGGGAGCATTCTCAGAACATGAAATTGACTATAAATGCTGAAGTGATGATTTTAGCGGAAAAACGACGAAACATTTTTTTCAAGGAATATCTATATATGGACTATTTTTAGGTAGTCAACTTTTGCCATCGCAACATAATTGTTATACTCGAAATAGTCCATTTACTTGTCCTGAAATATGCATTTTAATATTTCACAAAAAAAAATAGAAAAATCTTTGTGGCGCCCAAGTGGCCGTTTCCAGCGCGTTTCGGTCTTGAAACAGCATATCGACGGACTATACAATTGCCGTTTACTTACACACAACCTACACACTCGTAGTAACTTCTTATGAACCAAATACAAATGGCAAACACACTTCGAGTGCCTGCGAAATCGATGGTGGAACCACTTCGCACACCCATCACGTTGTATACTTTCGGCACCACACTCGAAGTGATACTTGTTTTCGCCGCAATCGACAACTTTCAGACTAGCCACCTGGATATCTTTCACTGGGCCCATGCAAGGAATTCCCATTAGATTCCGCTGCTGCTAGTATTGGTTAAAGAAAGTAGCCGACGAAAAACCAACGCCTCAAATGGAAAGGAAAATTAATTGTACCGGCCTATATTTGGTTTGGTTTAACGGTGAATCGTCACTCTATACTTTTAATGACTCTCACCAAAGCGTGTGTGAGTTAAAGCAGGATGAAAGGACGGCAGTTAAGAAGAAACAAACCCAACGATCGATAGCCTATCACGTATCTTAATGTGTCAGATGTTTCGGCCAGTAAACCGACCGCCCGCTACGTGTGGTGCGTTGTTCATGTAAACGGGGGGACCAAACTGTTAGTGAATTTAGTACCGTCGAAGGTAGGCAGGAGTTGTTTTCAGATGACATCAGGTCGGGTAGGTCTGCGTCCTGCTCTGTTTAGTGCGTCCGTGTACTGAATTAAGACCTTCACAAGTCTACACAGAAGTACCAGACGCAAAATGAGAATACAAATAATTGCTGAAGACCGAAGTTATATTGTACGGTAATTATAGTAGGTCTCAGTCAGCGTTATGGACACTGATACGCAGAGGCAATTGGAGGGTCTGAGGAACCGACTGTTGAACGCGAACAAGCCCAAAGATTGTATATGACACCCTGGCACGCATACGCCAGCAAGCATGCAAACAAGCAAACGCGGTTCCATACAACAAACAGACGGCAGGCAAGGAGCCTCAACGTTCTACGTACAATGTGAACTAAGATTTTATGAAGAATTTTCCACGTCCAACGCGAGGCAGACCTAGGTAATCCTCAGGTCATTACATCCCTGTAGGCTGGCTTAAGTCGAACGATGGACATAGATCCGCCTGAGGGTTGGTACTGAGGATATCTTGCGTGTCCCTCGGCCGTCGCTGGATCCACATTTTCTTCAAAATGGACTCCTCAAGCTGTTTTCATGAGTATGATTGCTTCGCACGGATGGCCGTTGCTACAAACCATTTTACTCTGGCTGCCGGTTAGGTGCCCTTCAAACACTGTTGCGATTTTAAAAAGTACTTAAAAAGCAGTCAAATGAAAGTCAGAAGTCATAAGGGATTTCAAAAACTCGAAACAAGGTGGTGCCTACTGGAGTTTATCAATAACCATCAAATTATAACAGATTCATAATCGAAGTGTCTTGGTAATATGACCTGTTCAACTAGTTAATGTTGTACGCTTAAAGGTTAAAAGAATGACTTACAAAGTCGAAAGCATAAGAGAATACCCTATGTTGAAAAACCTATGACTTCTTCATTTAGTTGCAACGCGCTACGAACCAAACCAAAAATTACTGTATTCTAAGATACACTGTTGCTCCATCAAACCATCCTACGTTACGAACGAGGTCACGATGAACGAATACGCACAACGTTCGGTAAGAAATCTTCAATGAAATCCCTTAAAAATTTTGGTACTAAATATCTCCGGCATTCTTCGACGGGGAGCTTAGTCATTGGTTCTGAAGAGTTTCCACTATTTTTTCCGATGAATAGAACTGTTTGTTGGATGAAGTCTCCGTCATCCAGCTTATGCAGTCCGATAACTTTGAGTTGCCCATGTGTAAAATTGTGAACGAACTAACGTTGTTCAGAGGCATCGAAGCCGAATCGCTGCTGGTGGCACTAGTTCGGGTTTCCTTGAGCTCATCGGCAGGGGCACACTGTTCATGAAACAGCCAAAGTGGACATCTATAATGGGGCTCAATAGGATCTCTTTCTCATGCTTACCGGAGGAGCTTCCCGTTTGTTTCCACAGATTCTCAGAAGAAGCCGGGCAATGTCGTCTTGGTCGGGAGGGTGTATGGTGTCGTAACTGCATTTGAGGGGAAAATCCGCATTAACCTATTTGCCGATTGTCGTGGCTTCCTTAATGTGTACTTGTCGTGGCCCAAGTTATAAACTTGCGTTCCGCTCCATGTACTTGTGAGCGGCATGTGGCTGGATCGTCAGCTAGTTAAATGCAAGGGATTTATTCTGTGTTGGAATGGTAGACACGTTATTTTTACCACGGTTGTACGTAGGTGGAGTGTGTGATGAAATAATACACCAAACGCCTATTAATGTTTTCCTACCAATATCCGACCGTGATTTTTGCCTTTGGCTCTAATTTGACATTTGGCAGTAGTTCATATGTTTCATGTTGACCAGTTCGGAAACTGCCGTCGTCATTGCCGACTGGTCGTGGACTACTTAGTCAGGCCGGGAATCAGGAGACATCCAGTTGCTGAAAGTAAAGTCGGCCGAATGCAAATCGTACACCCCACCGGTAATTAGATTCCACTTTTCTCTGACGTCCTTAGCTTAATCATCTCCATAAATTAAACAGTCAGTGAGCGATTGCGTTGGAGATAAGATGCGACCAACTGTGACGGCCATTTTAGCCGTTGGTATCGGCTGGCGTGAAAATCAACAATCACCTCTCCTCATCAGCGACACAATTTTCGTCTGCAATCCTTGGTAGGGTGCAATTCGGACAGGTGATTATAATACATCTTAGAGTTTGCTATGAAAGACCGAAACCTTGGAGTGTACCAGGCAACAGTCAAGAAAAAAGTTTGATGATTGATAAAAAACGCGAAGGATAGACAGGTAAAATTCATTGAGTGAGTTAATTGCCCTCATTTGTGAATGTTTCCCATTTTTCGTTGTAGGTCAGTCATTTAAGGCTGTCTTTCAACTACTACCGACATCGTTTTTATGCGTGTGTGACTTTGTAGGCTATGGCTTAGATGTAAAAACGTATTTTTGAAATAAGCTGCTCAAAAGATAATCTCACATGCGTTCGCAAGGGAAAAGAGATGCAAAAATTTCCCAAATCCACCGCCTTCAGCGAATTCCAGAGGATCACTTAAGACCCTCAAAAAACACGGAAAAGGCGGTCAAAAGGTACACCCGAGGCGGGTTTGCCGTTTACATTGTGACAACATTGGGTTCCTTCTGTTTTAGTTGCATCTATGTCCAACGGTTCTCCGAAGCATACTGAATCCTTGCACACACCAAAATCTTTGGTAACTGTTTGTACGCATTCATATTTTATGTGAACCCACTTCGAACCTTACGTGTTTTGATATTGTCCGTCAGTGGCTTACTCATTTTACCCAAACCTTCATTCGGGTTTACTAGCAGAAAACAAACGGTGTGTGCGATGCTTGATGCATCTGCCTGTTGATATTAGTCTCATCGATGTGACGGATGACTCTTCAAAGTTTCCTTTTGAATCTTCCAAGCGTTTTTGAACCGTCGTGTACGAACTCCATTAGACCCTCCCAATAAATTTACCAACGTGTTGCTGAAACTCCCTGCATTCCTTATTTGCACATGACTGATTCGATGTTAGACCACACTAGTGTCTCCATTGTACGACCTATTGTAGTGGACAAGTTGGTGTACGTTAAACACTCGTTTATTAACAGTTTAAAACGCTTTCTTAGAAGAATAAGCGAACGTAGTCTTGACAGGCTTCGAACCACAGAACTCAGCAAGATTTGGAAATAGACCGTATATCTTCAGCAATGCTTGGAAATGTGATAAGTAGTTAGCTCTAGCCTGGTCTGGGACCACCGGCAGCAACAGAGCGGTAAAAGGAAGGAAGCACGAGTTGCGCCACAGCCCTCTCGGCGGCACTCAAAAGTGCGACAAGCAAAAGGTGCGTGGAACGCTGGGAAAGGTTCGGGTTAAACGACATTTAAGAATGAAATAATAAATGAGTCGTTAGAGAATGAGCAGGTATTCGCTGCCTGCAATTAGTTGCACGGCTGAAGGAAGTGGCATTGAGTTCGTATCCGTCCTCCTATTGCAGGCGCACACAGAATCATGCGTACAGAGCAGGTAAGCGGAAAAACACTGTTACAGCCGGGATCCTTAGAGAAGTTACGCGATGGCTGGTCACCACACTATATCAGCCAGAGACCGTCTTGTGCACAATAACGTGTTCCTCTCAGGCAATTTATCTGAAAATGCAGTCGGGGTAAACAGAACACCGACAATGGTTCACTGTGGTATCGTAATTAAATACTGTCTTATTCAGAACATGACAGTTTTTACGCATTGCTTGCCGCCAGTAAATTTGTATATTTTTAATGTTGGCACTTACTGATACTGTGTATGCTGGCATTGTAGATGGCATTCACCATAAGTGCACGTGCATTCCTGTTTCACATTCATGGGTTTTCATGCATGTTTTTCTTACTTATAGCAAATTTCTACAACCCACACTATTTCGTCACTTCTGTACTTCTCGTTATAAGTAAATCGGAGTAAGAGTGATCCATGCTTTTCTTGATTATAGTTATTACAAACGTTTGCAGATGTGTAACTGGCGAGTCGGCCGTTTACACGCTGGTTGTCCACTACGCTTGCACACCAAATTTATGACACCGTGGAGACATCAGAGGACACTGTTCTTCTGAAGTGGGGGTTCCGACAGTAGTCCTGAAGATAGTGCAACAATCGTCCTGTGCCACCCAGATTGCACTAGCCAGCCAACAACTTCTACTACACGACATACAGACGGAAGGCGATGGGTAGAGCTGATTTATGAACATTAACAGTTTGCAGTATCCCCGTGCGCCACGGCTCTGAAGATGATTTTGACAGTCAGCATGGCCGTTGGAAGGAGAGCAGTAACAGTCACGCCCGTTCCGTTTATCTCATTTCATCACTACCGACGTTGCCGCAACCGATTTTGCCCGGTTGATGTTGCTGCTAAATGTGCTCTTCATTTACGTGTGTCGTTTTGGCTCTTTGTAACGTTCACCGATTGCCGGGTTGTTCTTAATCCGCTCACTAGGCCACCACGAACCATTCTCTCTATTGATATCAAAAGCTCCAGACGTTCCGTAACCTGACGCTACCGTTTATTCATGTAACCATTTTTCAGTTCAACCTTTAACACCTCTCGAAGTGACATACACAACATTCAGTCCCCATTGTTCGCAGAGATGACCACAAACGCCATTTCGCCCAACCAGTCCGATTCTGTTTCCACTAACAGGTGAGTAGATGGCGAGCCATTTGTGTTTCCCCAGGTTATACAGGAACATGGATTTCGTACAACGTGACACTGCGGCCATTTTTGAGTTAGTTGAAGCGGTATTTACAAAATTGTCAACTACCGGACGCGAGCGCTGGAAACGCAAATAGCTCAAAGCATGCCGTCCTCCACCAGCTCGGGACCAGAAGTCATGCCATAAATGTTCTGGCCAATCACACGAGCAGAAGTGGACTTCCGTGCACAGGAAGCCGATTTGGCTCAATCGGATTTCTGCGACATTGTGAGCTCTGTACTTTGTAGTAGCCTAATTAATCAAATGATATAATTTACAAAAATACGGCAACACCAAGAACGAATCGTAACGGAAATGGATGGGCGCAATAGGTATGCAAACAATTGAAACTTAAGACGTATCAGTAAAAATGGAACGACCCACTGATAGGTCAAGGTTCACTTAACTGAGCAGACCAAAACACGAGAGAATGACAGCGCATGTGGGCAGGTTCAGAGGACGATCAGGTTTCGTTGTGTCTTCTTCTGGAAGCCGGGGTGGTTCCGCTCTTATCGGATGTCATAGGGCACAAGGGGAAGTTCAGATGTTCCATAGCTTAAACACAGCGCCTGGTAACAAGATACGCACTATACTGAACACGACCTTCCCCCACTCGTTGGGTTCAGCAAATTCACATGTGCATGCAGACCTGCAAACTGTTGTGACCGAGGCAAGGTTGCATGAATGTTGAAGAAACGCAGGTTAGGTTCATAATTCAGCGGGGTATTCCAAGCGCGTAAATACGTAGACGGTTTACGTGAATGTTATGGATACAGCTGAGTACAATACGGAGTATCATCAATGAATAACTCGTATAAGATCGAAAGTGCATATTAAGTGGATTCGGGTTTGATAGCTACGGTAAGTCACCCGATCGTTGCAGTGATACGAAGGACCAACATAAATTTCCGAAACACTATGTCGCTCAGTTGCCCGACGAATGATGTGTTGGTGGAGAATGGTAATTATATACCCGGTACACAGGGTTCTTACGTGTCTTGTGGATTGCATTCTGTCGACTCCTAGTCAATTGTTTGCAAAAATAATGAGTACAAAGACCCCCTTGAATATAGAATTCTTGTGGCAAGCAAGGCAGACTGGAATAGTAATGATCGATAAACGATACAAGTTCTAGGCACTTCTGAAGCAGATGTTCGAAAATTAATATGTACCTACCATTTAGATAGGCGTAACAAGCATTTTTGTTTACGATTAACTACCACAGATCTACGATTGCCATTTTTACTGTTTCTACTTCAGTATTTGGTTGGACGATTCACGAGACGAAAAATTTACCCATGCACTCGAACGTGCGACTCACGCTGCGCGCTTGATTGTCGCTCTGCTGTTACCTTTGGTCGTGTTATTCGCTTGCCTACGTCGATTTTGTGTCGACAATGTACTCCTTGGTTGCTCGTTGCGTTATCCTTAACCGGCCGTATTTGGTTCACTTGATTATACAAACTGGTGAGCCCGTTTGAGCCGAATGTTTTGGTTTACTTTCTAGTTTGTTGATTTCTTTTCCTCTCTCGTCATATTACGTTTCGAGCGTGTATAACGTGTAAGCATATATATGGCGTGCTTTTTCTTATTCTCACAAACGTCTGTTATGCGAGGGAAATCTGCGACGAATGGACATCCAAAACCCCGTAGTAACCGAACAGTTTGCGAGATTTTCAACTTCTGAACATTTTCGTACAGTCGACAAAGTCCTGCGCTGGACTATGCCCGACTGTTCAATAGATTATTAAATTTTCCGCTTTCCCTTACCCTAGCCAATTTATATCAATATTTTCCGACGCTATTTATAGAGGTAATCGTGAAACCCCTTGAAGATTTATGTGGGTTGTAACACAAGCCGACTGTTTCCATTCTGATTGTCCGTTATACATTTGGACTAGCATTGTGGAAAAGTGGAGTCACCGAGCGAGGGCACTCCTTCGAAGTGGAGCACCCAGCAACAGTCCTTCGAGAGGGAACATCACAAACAGGAATGAGCCAAAGGTCACCAACAGCATGTGCAGCGCAACTCAAATTCAATCTATGCAAGCTTGTCGGTTTTCACTGCACGTTACAGGACGTATTTCCTGGCGTTACTTTGAAAATGTAGGGGACAAGCTGTGTACGGAGTTACAAACACAAATAATCCGTTCATAATGCAGTTGTCGAATAGCTCACTGTGGGCAGTTCCGATAGAGGCCGAACAGGAGTATTAAAGGTGTGAGAAGCGCGCACCAAAAAGTATGTTGTTGAGTGGAATCACTTCAAGCAAGTGGCCTTCATTCTGTACGAGGGGTCTGGCGTAGATTGTGTTTGAAAGTAAATTATTATACCGAAATATTTACTGCACCCTATAAAATATTTGAAACATGGGCTCCAACATAATTAGTTAAAAGGTTAGTTAATGTAACCTATCGCCTCTTGGATTGAATCTGTGGAACAAACGAACTATCTTCTTTGTTAGTGCATGCAGCAACCTTTCGCCACCTTCTGTCTGATTGTGCTTTCATTTGGTGACAGATTTTTGTTACATATCGTATCTGTATTTCTCATACCTACTTTGAGAAATGGGTTTTATTAAATTATTTATTCTGTTTGCATTCGCTCAATTGCTACGGGCACTGAGGAGATTAAACCAGAAATGTCGTCTTCCATTCCATTGATCACATTAGTTGTTTCTGCTTTTGGAGATATTGATGTGAAGCTGATGTTCACCGTGTTGGAAATAGAGTTTAGCAACCGGCATATAACAAGTGATTTGGGCAAATTATCTAATGTTATGCCACGATTGCCAAGAAGTGTGCTGAACTTGGTTGACGACCCACTAACCTCAGCAGTTGATCGTTGAGTCAGCTAAACAAACAATTCTTAATGTAACAAAACCGTCCGATAAAATTCTCTTACAACTGTTCCAACGGTTACGGTTAGGTGACAATGTGCCTTCGGTTCCCCTTTGAGATATTCAACATGTGGCATTTAGGTCGTAATTGTCTGAGTCAATTTTACGAGGGTTGAGGATACGACTGCCTGAATGCACACAGTAGCTATTACCCACGTTAAATTCAAGGCCGTTAAACGAACCAGTAGCTTTTTCTGACACAATACACGATTTTTTTCGAAGCACAGCGCCGTCACCACTACTTTGGCAGATAACTACCCCCAAACAATCCTGCAGACAGTTTCTGTGCCATGAAGAACGCCGAAATAGTAGTCCTGCACAGAGCACTTTACCGTCGTGAACACAGAATTTGGGAAACAAGTGTCCAAATAGTTCTATTGTGTCGTGAACTGGCAGATCTTCCCGCCAGTATTCAGCCCATTAGTTTGCTACCCACAACTTTTCCGGCTCGTGCATCACCACCGCCCAGACAACAGACGAGCAATCTTTGTTGGTGCCGTGAGATGCCGACCGCCATGTAGCCGTCACAATAAGAAAGGTTTGGACTAGCAGACCTGCGTGTTAACGTGATGACAGCTACAGGCCAGTCAAACGGCAGTCGTTGGACCCTTTTGAGGGATTTTACCTCCAAGATGAATCTCTGATTCGATACAGTTGCAGGGGTTAACGTCGTCTTGCATTCGGCAATGGACTCTGAATCAAAATCTTGCACTGCCCTCCAGGCTGCTAACGGTACGCTTATAAGGATATTTGGCTGCCGATTGTTGAGTAATACCTTTGGCCTTCCAGGTGATTTTTGCCGAGCTTACCTTGTAACCGATATTCCTTTCCCCCATTATTGGTATCGACTTCTTTCTATAGTTCGATTTACTGGCCGAAACACAACGATCGCATCTGAATAGTTTTCCGACAAAACCCCATGTTTGGGGTAGACCACTACACACGGGGATGATCAGTTCAATACAGTCCGATCCCGTAGTTTATGAGCCTCATGAGAAACCTTTATCCAAATTCCATTAACTGGTCTGGCTGGCTAGCGAACTACCAGCCGTGAGAACCGACGTCGCACATCATGTTATCAGACGAGAGCAGCCAGTTTGGAGTCTTCTGCATCGCTTGGCTTCCGACAAGCTCAAAATTGTCCAAGCCGACTTTGAGCACCTCAACTCGACCGTATCCGTTAATGAAATAGTCCATAGGCTTCGCCGTAGCACACGGTACCCGAAGAGACTAATCAAAATTGCCGCTCACATGGCGACTATCAAACATTAAACAGCGCAACTGTTGTGACCGCAAAAGACGCTTGGCCAGAGAATTCGTTTATTGAGCACACTCCTGCATAGTTCATGTCAAAAAGCAAACCACAAAGACATACACTCATCTGCACGTCAGACATGCACTCACATACATCGGGTGGTAGGACGTTGTCATCCCCTTTGGTGAAACCTCTGCCATAGTGCGTATACACTATTCCCATAGTCTATTCT